>PNEQ01108907.1:0-21863 GCA_003012365.1 Medauroidea extradentata
ATAGCTGATAATGTTCACTGGTTCCCCACCCCCTGAGCTAGCAAAATTTGATACTTAATAATTATCGAATTGGTTACGTCACATTCGTGACGAAGTGTAATGGTCTATGGAACTAAAGTATAGATTAAAGCAAACCTACATATTGGTATCCAACGCACCTATACCTAGCATTCCATGTAGATTATACAGTACATTACAATAGCTTAAGAAAGAGACTACATATTGGCGTGTTTGATAAATTCAACTGATACTTTTAACGTACAAAGTTTGTTTGATATTGTCTTGGCAGTAAATCACGTCTATCAAACTGACATGAAATAATTGTATGACCGCTATTTTGAATACAGAAGCCTTACCGATTTGTACAACATGACTAAATACTAAATATTTGCGGTCAAAATAAAGTATAAAATTTGAAAATATTGAGCCCATTTATTTTCGGTGATTTTATTTCTACGTAGAAAAATATTTTGTTAGTATTGACCCTGCTAAATAACAAAAAAAAAATCATAAATCTTTTGTTGTCACTACTAAAATATTGTGGCTACCAAAAAATTGTTTTGTGTTATCTACAAATTAATTTGTCAGGGAACAATTACTCAAAACACTTCTTTCAGTGTAACCAACTTAAGAGTTAACTATGAAATCTTAGTACATAATCTATAGTACGACAAAAACATCACTGAAGTAATAATGTAAGGGAGTTTCCCATCAGTTGGGAAAACAACGCCGGGTCTCTACGTCTAACAACTGACTGCGGGATATAAGTGGATCTCTGTGGAGGTGTATATACAAGGGCATTCAGATCATGTTATTATTGTTGTGTGTAACTATTTACAATGCCGTAATAATCTTATCTGTTACTGTGCAATTTCATCTGTAACGCTGCTCTATTACTCAGTGTTTATTTTGTGTCCTGAATGTTTTTTTTATATATAATTTCATATTGGCTACCTCGCTGAAAACAAGTTTTCCCCGATCTTTTGAACCATTTTGTAAAACAATTATCAATAACATTTTGATAAGACAACGCCTTAAATACAGTAGCTGATAAAGGTAATCAGATTATTTGCAAGCTTGGGCTTGGTTGTGCATTACCGCAACACTTCTGTATTCCTTGTGGCATGCTAAGATACTACATACAAGTTTCTTTAATAGATACCGATACTATCTGCGCATGAAACTGTGCTGATAATAAACAAGGAAGCAGCAAGGATGCGACAATAAAGTGAAATAAAATTGTAATGCGCCAAATTTGAGTTCTCTCACGTTACGATACAGCGCGTCTTATTGTTGGCCAAACATACATTCGTGAGGTGAGCAATATCTTTGTTTTAGTGCTTGCTTTCTTGTGTTTGTTGCTTTAGAAACATTATTATGAGCAGCGTTGCCAGTTCTTCCGATCTGTCGGAACATCTTCCAATATTTAGTAGCAGATTTTTTTAATCTAAACCTGCTGGTTTATTCTTTCAATGTTCATATTATTAAAATTATTCTATAAAAGAAAAACTTATAATATTTGTCGTGTTAAAACAGCATATTAGGACTTCATTACAGAAAGTAACGTAAAACTACATCACAAAAAGGTTACTAGATAGTGTAAATTTATTTTTATTTGTTTTTTGGTTTTTTACGTGCCCTGATAGCACAAGGACTTCGTAAAGGTAAAAGGGGGAGGATCAACCGTGCCAGAATTCGCCTGAAATGTCGGCAAACCAACCTGGAAAACCGAATTCGTTATGGCTGAAGCTGGGGTTCGAACCCGGGTCCCCCGAATGCGAGGCGAGCCACTGCTCCACCACGTTCGGTACTGTACATGCATTTTACACAGTGATTTTGACTGAAAAAATTAGTTTGCCAGCGAGAAAAAATTTTATATCTAACTAATTTGGTAGTCTTTATATTGATGATTAACCATCGTAAATAACGCACGCGTGTATGAGCTGTAGTGTGCCTACAAGATATTAGAGACTGCGTCTTCTTACCACAATAGTATCTAAATTTTTAAGAGCTTTTGTCAGTTTTTTTATTGTACGTTAAATTTTTAATGTCAGCTCAAGTATAAGATTGATTTTAACATATTGTTAGTTTAGAAATTCTTCTGGTTTTAATTTTTGCTTGCGGATTTTCTGCTGAAATTTTTTTTGTTTATTTTCTTACACCTGGCAACACTGATTGCGAGTAGTAAGGATAATATATGGTTTCTCTAGTCAAGCAATGTAGCCAATGTGTGAGTGAGCATTAGTGGACACAGAGATTAACGTCCGTGATGATGTTTAGGCGTAGTTAGTGGGCTTTACGTCTCGTCGACAGCGAGATCATTAGAGACGGGGACACACAACTTGGTACAATGGCAGGAGCTGGGAGAGTAGTCAGCCATGGCCTTTGTTAAGGAATTATCGCAGCATTCGCCTGAAGCACTTTCGGGAAACCATCTATGCATAGTAGTAATCACAGCTCGTGCAGAGGGTTGGCCATCAGTAGGCATACCATCACATCACTAGAAAAGGCTTCTGTACTTATGTCTCAGGAGCATACAAGTGGTTCTTTGCTCGGCAGCGAGCGATGAACTTCGCCAGGATTCGAGTCACCACTCTTCACGTACCCCGTTCTACGCAGACCACGCCCCCTGTTTTTCCCGTCACACGTGGTAGTTAGGGTTAATTTATGTTAATTTAAGATAATTTTGGTTAGTTTATAAATGCTAAATAGATGCTGTTCGCTTAATAGAAGGGCGGTTTGCTTAGATTATGGAACTACAAGAATTATTGCTCTGGTACCCAAACCTAACAAAATGCTCCTTCGATTAAGTTGGCCGCCTGCCCGGGCCGCTGACGCTGAACACTGTGCAGAGCTGCAGCAGTTATATGATAATACAAAAACTGCTCATCGCACATGAGTGATATTTGCTTCGGAATAGAATTTGAAGAACGTTTCACGTGTAGATGGCAATTTCATGCTCGCCACTACTCTTTAAAGCATGTTTTCTAGCGGCTGAAAATGGGGCTAATTTGTATTTTGGGTGTTGTTTTTACGAAGGTAAATCTCGGAGCACAATCTTTTAAAACGCGTAGTCGTGTGCAATACACCTTTGTGTTTAATAATACGTCATAAAATGATAACATGATCCCCACTGTCAATCTCATACAGGCGCGATGTCGGCGACGCAAGTTCATTGGCTTGCGCCAAGAGGTTAGGGAGAGGCGCGATGAGCGTGCTGCCTCGTCCTTACCGCTTCCGAACGTCTAGGTATCGAACGCTCTGAATGTGTTCAACCAGACGGCCACCTTAAGGTATTTAAACCAACTTAAACTGATACCGTGGACGGGGAAAAGAAGAGAGATGTCTATGCAGAACATGGCGAAGTTCCCTGATCAGTGCAGAGCGAAGGACCTCTTTTATGCTTCTGAGACACTAAGTGTAGGCGTCTGCTACCACAGAAGTACGACGATCATGAAATGAAGCCTCACGATGGTGACGTGATGAAATAGTGTGCCAGCAAATGGAAGTACGATAAGAACCGCCCGCCAAGGCAATGAAACATTTGGGGTTCGACTCCACTGGGAATCGAGCCCGGACCGCCTCGGTGAGAGAAGAGTGTCTCAACCGCTAGGCCAACTGCGTTCCTTATGCGTACAGATATCACCAGATCAATTATGTAGGCATTTAAGCCTTCTTTTCACTAGCGGTGTTAATTTTTTTATTACGAGTTTTGTTACATCCATTAAGAATGTTCAAGTGGAGAAATAACGTAATTTTATATTTGTATGAAATAATGTTAGTTTTGTATACGTTTCTTGAGAGTACATTTTACCTGCTACGAAAAATATATCTCAACCCGTTTTTCTATAATGGCACTTCAAAGTCACAGTTTGCACGTTTTTAGTTCTTACAACCCGCAAAAACCAATGAACAAAAATAAATTTAAAAATCACACTGAAACTACATGTCACGGGTTACTGCTTGAAATGTTTTTAAATCCACTGCAAACGAATTTTGCAACTAAAAGAATTCTGAAATTTTGAATTGTTTGCCACTTTAATCGATTTTTTAATACAATAATATTTTCCTATGGATTTAAAAATACGTCGAACAGTAGCCTGTGACATATAGATTCAGTGTGACATTTTCAACTTATTTATGTGCATTGCTTTTTGGGGCTTATAAGAACTAAAAATATGAAATTTTTAACTTTGAAGTGCCATTATGGAAAACCTGGTTGAGCTGAATTTTTTCGTCCGAGGAAAATGTGCCCCCAAATAATGTCTACAAAACTACCACTATTTCATACAAACATAAAATTATTATCTTTCCTCACTTGGACGCGCTATTATCATTGTTTTAACTATTGTTTTCTTACATTTACATTCATTGCAAAAGTATTATTGTATTGCTTCTCTGGAAATCGTATTGTATTCTATATTCGTTTTTTAATTGAGTTTAATTAAATTGTTTGCTAGTGTGTTAGATTTCATTAATTACTAGTATTGAAACCGTAAATGTGAAATTTCATCGTGCCAAAATGTGAAATAAAATTGTACCAGTTAATAGTAGCCTACACGTAATACCTCAATTGAATTGTGAAAAGTTTGTAACACACATAAATAGTGCAGGTAAATGTTTTGTTATCAAATGCCAGCTCGTTTTAAATAACTTTATTTAAAAAAGGGATTAAGGGGAGTAACTTAAACTCTTGTGTGAACTAATTTAATCTCATGTATGCCTATGTCAGTGGGAAAATATTGTATTGTTACTGTGATAATTTATAATGTACAAATTTAAGTTACAATATACACGAAAACAAAATTACAAACAGTGATTGGGTCAGTTAGAGTACATAGGCCTTTTAAGATAGCAAGAGTATTATTACAATTTGTGCCAGCAAAATAAAATCATACACAACACTTATTTAAAACTCCAACTGGCTAAAATCAATTCGTAATGGTAATCCGTTACATAATTAAAATAGTAACGTTTGTCTTTTGTCTTTAAATCCAATTGAAAACTCAGTTTAAGTCCGTTATTAGTAAAAGAAATTATCGTGTAATAAGTTGTCTGTATTCTGGTTAATTTCGTTGCGTTCCACAACAGGTTTGTGCATCCCGTTACTTAGAAGATGGTGAAATACCAAGAATTGTCTTATCTAAGTTTTCAGTCACGCAATTATTATCTCTGTCTGCAGATCTTCGTTTTTGATATAGATAACAAATTCTCGGAACTTATTTGTTTTTAAAGGACGGTAATCATTGACTGATAGAACAATACTTCATAATATCAGTTTAGAGTCTCTTTGTATTTTCGTTTTGGGAAAGATGAATTCCTGTCAATAGTAATTTCTGTTATAAACTATTTGTTATTGTGTGCTACTTTCTAAACAGGCATTTTGTAATATTTTAGATTCTCAATATACTTGAACGCAGCCGATAAAAAAATCGTAATAAATTAACTTTGAGTGTACCAGCCATTCAGTACGTTAGTATTTAACAAAAGTGTGTTGTTTCTGATTTAATTCTCTGTGTCAGGGAGAAAATTCTTCCTTTATTCAGTTAAGACCATCATTCGGGCACCAATAACAGACAATTGAAAAACGCCGTTAAAATATAACCAACAGGATTTTTTTTAGAAACCTTCGTTCGAGTAGTTTTCAATTTAATCCCACATAGATATAAAATATGTTTGATAGATGTACCTGATAATATTTTTTACTCTTCAAATTTCGTATAAGATATAATATTAATACTGAAAATATTGATGTGGGTAAAATATTTTTTTTATAAAAGTATTTCTGAAAACTCTAAGAGTTGTAAAATGAGGTTAGGTGTCATTAATAACCGTCCAAGAAACAAGTTCAGCCCCTCCCCCCTTTTTTCCCCGTTTTGCCCTCCTGATAAATATGTGCAGCTTAACAAATATCCCACTGCCAGCATAGGACGCAAATTATACCAGACTCTGAAAATTTAACAGAAGTACACCTCAGAGATCACGAGGAAATAACACCCCACAGCAGCAAACCATCTCACAACTATGGACTCCCAAAAATACACACCCAGACAAGCCTCTGCTAGCCATAATCAGCTCATTCAGCTCTCCATGCCAAAAACTCTCTAAATTGATGCTGAATATTATAGAACAGCTCACATGCCTGACACCTGCCTTTGTCAAAGACTCCAGCCATTCCATCTCCATAGCCAAAACGTTAGCAGTATCACCAACCGACATCTGGTCATCTTTGATGTTCAAAGTCTATTCACTATTGTACCTGTAGTATAAACTCTGTCTATCATTACGACCAAGCTGCAAAATGACAGTACCATCAAACAGAAAATTGAAATACCTATGCCGACCATCATGGAACCCATCGCTCTCTGTGCCAACACAACATACTTCCATTTAAAAGACGAATTTTACAAGCAAACTGATGGCATGTCTATGGGGTCTTCTCTGTCACCTTCCATGGCGAACATTTTCATGGAAAGTTCAGAGCAAGAAGCGCTGAATGAAACCACCTGATCACCTAAAGTCTAGCTGCGCTGTGTTGATGACACTTTTTGTTTTGACAACATGGTCCCGAGAAACTTGACGAATTCGCTCATGTCCTCAGCTAGCTAAAACCATCAATCCAATTTACTAACGAAACAGAAACCAACAACATCATTTCATTTCTAGTAATGCTCGTAATGAAAGAAAAATCAACGCTTTTAACACAAGTGTACAGGAAACCCACACATACATACCAATACCTCCGTTTCAACTCCAACCACTCTATAAGCACTAAGACTGGCATTATCCGCACTTTAGCTAGCAGAGCTGTAAGAATCTGCACACACAAACGAGCAGTAGCAGACGAACATGTACACTTATAAAATTAACAGCTGGCAAATGGTTATCCGGTTGATATCAAACGAAATTTAAAATTAAACATTACAGATGTAGGCCTAAATGAACAAACAACCGAAAAACCTATGAGAATTCTGGTTATCCTATGTGTTCGTGGTCTCTCGAAAAAAAAAAAAAAAAAAAAAAAAAAGACAAATGGGTAATAAATATCTACTCCAAACAGTTTCAAATAAGATAATTCCATAAAACACATGGTTACAAAAGTAAAACAGGAGTCAGACAAGTCACAAACTCAGAACTGTGTGTATCAGATCCCTTGTGAATGTGGCTGTGTATACATCGGTCAGACTATTAGACCTTTTTCTACAAGTATAAAAGAACATAGTAATAATGTAAAGAAGGTTGAAGTTCAAAATTTTTAAATAGCAGAAAATGCCTGGGACGATAGCCACAGAATAATATAGGAAAATACTACTCCACTGACACAGAAAGCAAACAAAATTAAAAGGAAAATAAAAGAATCAGCTTTAATAGTTAGTAACATAAATATATTTAGCCACCAAAGCATACAATTGAAAAACATTTGGTTACCAATAGTTAAAAAGGAAGCAAATTTTCAACAAAAATAACTAAGCTACAGCCATAATTGCTGGAAAGCGTTAGCCAGTAACAACTGACTCATACATGTGTAGCTAATCAGGGATGGCTCAATCCTATTGGCTGAAACGGAAGAGGGTGTAAAGAGTACATAAACATTTGTTTTTAAGTGCCTGAAGACGAAGAGAGACAGCAGTCTCCAGAACATCGCAATTTGTTTTGTTGTAATAAGACCATTCTGCTCGTCTGTGTTTTCATTTCTTTACTGTCTACAGTTACTGTGTTGTTTGAATTTGTTCGCTTTCCTCAAGGTGCCTGTGTTTCTGCTGTGTCGTCTACAACCAGTTATTTTGTCGTTTGTCTGTTTGATGTTGTAGTTACTTTTTTTGTCTGTTGTTTCGAACTTACTGACGGAATACCTTTTGTGGAATAGTCTTGAGTTATTAATTTTTTTCCCTTTGTTTATTTTTTTGTGCCTGGGTGCTAGTCTATGTTCATAAATTTTCTTGTAACTCACTGACTGAATTACTTGCGGAATTGTATGTTTACCTATGTTTTCCAGTTGCAAACGAAGTTATTTTGGTTGTTTATTTGCCTGTTTGTCTGTGCGTATTCTCCGGTTTTCTGTGCCACACAATTTGCTGCAACGGCGTATATCCAAAATACTTATTTAGTTAGTAATCATCAACTTGCTTACTTTACTGTGTTCAGCCTGTACATGGCGATACAAAGATACATCACTGCGACACTACTCCCAATAAAACTGACTTACATAAATTACACCGTACTAAATAGTGCAGTAACAAAGGACTTACATTCGTGACGATCTGGGTTCAATTCCGATCCAGACATTATGGTAACAATTTTCCATGGTTTTCCTTTATCACTTCAGGTGAATAATGAGTTAGGTTGTAAATGTTGGCAATTTCCTCTGTTAAACTTCATGGACATTAGGTCAACATTTTAACGAGTACAGAGGTATGAATATGTAGGCACTTGACGTTATACAGGATATTTCACAAATACTTTTACTAACTTAGAGGATGGGTTCACAAAAAAAGTCTATATGAACATAGGTCCGGAAATCCTTAGTTTTTGAGCTATTAATAAAATTTTATTTCAATGTTGATATTAGCATCGGTGAAACTGTCATAAACCCAGAAACTCGCGGTAAATGTTCGAAATGACATTCTCTTGCTTCCTCACACACATGCAAAATCGGATCATGCACTGTCGCATCCTGTCAAATACTCCCACATCCGCCACAGAGAATACAAAAGAGGACATCAACGTACTTGTATCCATAACATAATTCAATATCTGACAACAGTCCTAACTGTTACCTTGCAACACATTGAACTAAACTTTCATTAATAACTCAAAAAATCAAGGATTTCCTGGACCTACGTTCATGTGGACTTTTTTTCTTGTTTTGGTGTAAGGAACCCGCCCTCCAAGTTTGTAGAAGTATTTCTGAGACATCATGTTTATGAGGAACGAATGGCTTAAATTCGGATTGCGTTTTACACCTCCCTTGCTTCACGCTGTATGGTCCCTGAAGCACTCGCCGGATCCCAGAATGTGAACCATGATTATTTGTGCAGATGAGAGGTAGTCGCTCACATTCAGAGTTTCCTAACAGTAAGGAGCAATCAGTTGGCCTTACATACTCGATCAAGAAGTTATAAGTTTAAAATTTTATTTTCCGAACCTAATAGTTTTTCCAGAATTAAAATCTTTAAAACTGCCACGTTAACTATTTATATGTAATTTTATTAGGATTTACGGCTCATCGACAGCCAGGTTATAAGAGATGATGACACACGACTTGGCACAAAGACAGTAACCGGGAGAAGAAGCGGCCATGGCCTACATATAAGAAATATTCCAGCATTCGTTTCAAATTATTTAGGGAAACCATTGAAAACTGAAATCAGGATGGTCGAATCGGTACTCGAATCCGCGTCCAACGTGTTAAGCTGTTTTCACAATACAGCGGCGCGATACGCCCGTCGCTTGCCGCCAGCGACAAGTTCTTGCCATGTCTTCATAATAGAGCGACGAAATATCGCCGGTAGCAAGCTACGCGAACTCGTGCTGCCATCCTTTACCAAAACAAATAACTTAGTAACAGTAAACTGTTTTTGAAGAAACATGAATGGAAAATAAAAGAAATGGTAATCTGTTTATGTTCGCATCGATTAAAATAAATAAATATCAAACAGAAAGAAAAGTTAAATTTCCCACTGAAAAATAAAGTAAGAAAAACATATTAGTTTTTTTTCAGCGAATTTTTAACAGAATGTTATTAATATAAAATGGTTGTTTATTTCTTTCTAACTTGAAAAATACGTAAAATACGTGCACAAGTTTTAAAATGTGAACAACTTTTCTTCTTTGTATCGGTGTCCAGCGATGAGCGTCAGATCCAATGTTAGCCGCTAGTGCAATGTTCCCGACGCTCGACGCTGGCGTCAAGGATCTGATTGGTTGACGCTCGACGCTAAGCGTCAAGTCGCTCTATTGTGAAAACCGCTTTATCGTTGTGCCACCTCAATCGGTTGTTACGTTAACTAATCACGCCTAAATTCACATACCTAGTTTAAAAGAGACTGTACATTATAATATTGTAAGAAACTAGCAACCAAGATTACGATAACGTTTCTCGCTTTCGTTTATGGTTTGCCTGATAAATTTAGCAATAAAAGTGATCTCTTTCTGAGTTAATGATATACTAATTTGCAATTAAGTGCCTAGAATTTTTTTATTTTGCTGAGCTGACTGAATCCTCGACATAGAAGGGGCAAAACATAAACGAAAGAGTAAATATTAATATCATCCCGAATGTGGAAATGAAGAATAAACTTAAAAAAATAAAAGACATGTCCACCTTACTCAGTTTTATGGGAAACCGAAAAAAAAAAAGTTGATAGGTTGTGATGGTAACATAAAATTAAAACTGGCAGGTTTGTTGGTTTGTTATTTTAATTGTCAAATTACGACGACTTGCAAGAGATAGTACTACCTATTGTGCTGTTGTTAGTAATGCATAGCCGCATAGAGTCTGGTAGTTTTCGCGAAAAGATTTCTGCCCCACTTTGTTTCAGTGCCTTACGTGCGCACCTGCAGTTCAACTTCATGGCTATTGACAGTTTTTTTTTTTTTTGCGCAGAGTCGTTATTAATTTGACTATTCCAATCAGTATACGGATAACTGTGACACAACACGTCTGTGATTTGCGGGTTTAACCTCCACACGCCGGGTATTACAGCATCCAATCACTGACCACAAAGCAGAGATGCAGGTGCGCACGTAAGGCACTGAAACATAGTGCTGCAAAAATCTTTCCGCGAAAACTACCGGGCCCTAGAACGCACAATTAAAGTGGTGTGGATATGACTGTTTTTTGTTTAATTTATCTCCTTGAATAGCTAACTTGCTGGTGTGATGTGCAGTACGACAGACCAGCCACTAGGCGAGGTCGTGATACTCAAGGTGTAGAAGGTGGTTTGTGTGCTAGGAGCAATCATGATGTTCTCTCAGGGTGGTGGTGAAATGAACTGTTCACCTTTCCTTATCCTTGACTGCTCGTCCACAAATGAATTAGCTTTGTAATAACTCGTTAAGGACGTCCAAGAGGAGGAATATCATGATTTTATATTTGTATAAAATACGGCCAGTCCTGTAGACATTACTTGGGAGTTCGTTTACTTAGTACAAAAAATGTTAGGTCGGCCAGTTTTTCCCATAATGGCGTTTCAAAGTCAAAAATGTTAGGTCGGCCAGTTTTTCCCATAATGGCGTTTCAAAGTCAAAAATGTTAGGTCGGCCAGTTTTTCCCATAATGTCGTATCAAAGTCAAAATTTGCATATTCTTACTTCATACAAAACTTGAAAACCCATAAACACAATAAAATTTTTAAAAAATCACATCAAAACTACATGTCATGGTCCACGGCTTCAAGCATAAAAACTCAATTATATTATATTGTTGTAATTAAAATAATTGCTCATAGTAGCAAAACATTTACCAACTTTTAGAATTTTTTTATACAAAACTGTTTGTAATGAGGTTTTGCATACTTCAAGCTGTAACTAGGGACATGCAGTTATAATGTGAATTATTTCAATATGTTAACATGTTTTCAAATTTTGTATGATGTAAAAATACTCAAATTTTTACTTTGATATGCCGTAGGAAAACTGGAAACGCTAATTTTTTTTAAAGAGGAAAGTGTACTCTTCTGTACTCTACAGTCTATAAAACTAACACTATTTCATAAAAATTTAAAATTGTGATTTTTCCCCGCTTGAACGTCCTTTAAAACACGTCACAGATCTAAGCTCAGTTTTGACTGTGGCTAAGATGGAAAATAAATGTAGACCTTGTTACGATGCAGTACGTTTAACGCATCAAGTTAAAATTAGTTTTGGCTAAAATCGATATATTTTTTAATTTTTAACACCACAAAATCAGAACTGAATAATTCGAAACTGAGTGAAATGGAGCTAAGAAAAACAAAACACGACTCGTATTCGGGAAGAATCGGCTTCCATAATCACGTTGCGACCACCCGGAATTCTGTTTTCAGAGTTTTTCCGTAACCTCTGTTGATTTGTTAATAGATGTTATGGTCACTTTCATTTGCCCTTATTCTGTAAGTCTCTGCTCACGTACCTGAAGACCTCATTGTCGACATGAATTTAAGTCTTACTACCTACGACAGATAAATTCAGTGGTACTATTTACTTTTTCTTCGTTTTCATAGAGAACAAAGAATGACAATTCAAACACTCGAAAAGTAGTTAATTTGAACCATGGTCGTAGAAGTACAGGTCTGGACACACCAATGATATGGAATTGACCCCTCTATGACTGAAAGTGCCACTAGCAATGAAGTGTTTTTCAACATTGCAATATAGCGTCGTACTAGCAGTTCTCCTAGCAGCTCCGACACGAGTTTGCTCCTTGTAATCCCATTTACTCAATGTTAAAATTACCCCACAAAGTCAGTGGCGCCAATCAGTCATAACGGGGTCAATTTTCAACTCCAAGTGTCCGGACCTGTTCCTCCATGGCCGTGAATTGAACCAATAACTCTGTGTTTTAGCCTACTTTCCCAAAGAAAAATAGGCTTATGAGATCACCTTCCTGTCTGTGTGTAGGTGTGTGTGTGTCCCAAGAAATTTTTTAACCAGTAAACCGAATTCCATTAAACTTTGTAATCTGACATGTCTTTTATATTTCGTTTACACCGTACCTTAGAATTTCATCAAACTTGGTACACATAAACTACATACGAAGTAAACTCGACTTTTGTATATATCGTTCATCCTGTGTTCATATTTGCAAAATTACGGCCATTGTTATATTTTTAGCGCAGTATTACACATCTTAGGAACTATTTTTCAGAATTTCACCAAACCTTGTGCATGTATTAATGCATACAAAGCTGATTTGAATATTGGGTATTACGTTCATACTTTCTTCATATTTTCAAAACAACGGTAATTTTTTTATATTTAAGCATAGTATTTAATAACTTAGGAATACTTTCCAGAAACTTGGTACACACGTACTACACTTAAAGCTTACTTGAATTGTGTGTATTTCGTTCATCCTTTGTTCATATTTTTAAAATGGTGGGCATTATTAAAATTTTAGTATAGTATTACATATCTTAGGAAATATATTTCAGAAACTTGGTACACATATACTACGCACAAAGCTGGCTTGACTTTTGTGTATTTTGTTCGTTCTGTGTTTATATTTTCAAAATGGCTGCCATTTTTACTTTTTAGCGTAGTTATACATACCTTTGGAAATATTTTTTCATAAAATCATCAAACGTGGTACACATACACTTCTTGCAAAATTGATTCGATTTTTGTGTATTTCGTTCATTCTGTGGTCATACTTTCATAATTATATTTTTTGCATGATGTGACTTATCTAACGAAATATTTCAGGAATTTCATCAATTTAGGTACACGTACTACGTACAAAGCAGACTTGAATGTTGTGTATTTCGTTCATCGTCTGTTCATATTTTTAAATCTTCGTCCATTTTTATATTTTTAGCATAATACGTCATACTCAGGAAATATTTTTTTCTGGATTTCATACAATTTAGTACACACGTAAAATTAGTAAGATGACTTGACGTTTGTACATGTTAGTCTTATTGTGTTTACATTTCCATAAATACAGATAATTTTTTAGTTTGACATAACTAAGACTTTTTAAATTTTTAATAATCTTCGTTCTAATATACAGCTTGGAAATTTGACTTTACTTTTGATTCCGTCTTCCGTTAACTTTAATTTAATACTTTCCAAACCGTAAGGTAGTCATCTTTTTAGTATTTAGAATAATTTAACATATTTAAGGATTTGTTTTTCAATTTTTTTTAACTTAGGATACATACTCTTCTTAGCATACTGACTTGACTTTTGTGAATTTCCTTAATCGTGTGTTCAAATTTTATAATGGTGGCCATTTTTATATTTTTAGGATAATATTACATATCTTAGGAAATATTTTTTTCAGTATGTCAACTAACTAGGTACATTTATGCTACGTAAAAAGCTGTCTTTACTTTTGCGCGTTTTGCTCATCCTTTGGTAATATTTTGAAAACGGCGGCTATTTTTTATGTTTATGATACAAAGATATCTCATAAAAAAATTTCCCCAAGTTTATCAAACTTGGTACTCGTATATTACTTAGTAAGTTAACAAATCGTAGGCCTATGTATATTTCGTTCATCACATTTCTAAATAAATATTATTATATTCCCAGATTACGTAAACTAGTTTAACTTTGAGGGTTAATTTGCACCCAATTTGAGAAAAGTAGGCTTATTAGTTGTACTGGTAACATCTTGTTTTTCTTTGATATAAATTTACAGCAGTAGGAACGAAATTATTAGGTATTTTCAATCTCTTCAGATACTTAGCGCGCAATGGCCTATTGATTAGAATATCCACCTGATTCCGGTCAAGATGCCTGGAGTAATGTCACCCGATTACGGCCTGAGAAAATCGTGACTTTCTCGAGGTTATCCTATTTCTCCCACCCTTGTATTCCATCACTACTCCTAGCTCTCTTCACATCATGCTAACGCTCAAGGCCTTGGTTTTAAGAGCTTGCCGAATCTCGCTACTTCGCTCTGGTAATATACCAGAAAGAATTACTTTGTATGACGGGCTGTTCGATTTTCCTACTATATTTTACCGTTATTTACTGTAATATTTAAGTTGTAATTCCAAATTAACCGTTGGGAGCACTCAAGATTGCATGGAACTAAAATTCTACTCAGAACCACTTCTATTTATGCTTATTTAGTGTTCATGAGTGATTGCGTATTATATGTTTATGTTTTTACAATGGAATTTAATAACCGTATTTTGCTTTTTGGTAAAATGGCAATTGCCATTGACCTTCTGTTATTGAGTACTTGTTAAGCCTTGCATGTTGTCATAAACGTACATTTCATGGTTAGCACCACACATTTTACACATGATTAAGTAATGACAAGGATGAATATGGTATTAAAGATGTATAAATATACCTTATGAACTGTTGACTATTGTTACGCATTATTCAAAATTTTTCAGTATTAAAATTTGGAAAAATTGTGTTGTAAGGAATTGTGATTGAGAATGATGTTGTTTTCCAGAGAAGTGCGATGCCTCCTATGTAAAAAGACATCAAAATCGCTGTTAGAGGGGTCACAAGGTTTGAGCAGCGCGCAGTCTTCAGTGATTCGCGAGTTGCATACGTCATCTATTACGAGATCACAGTCAGACGATGACAGTATATGCCACGGTAAAACAGAAATGCCTCATATCAACTATAGAGGGGGACTGACGAGCAAGCTGATTGGCATTTGGGTAAGGGACAGGAAATGGGAATTGGATCTGATCAAGAGAATGTCCCAGACTGGCGGTTTATTGGCGTTGGACGGCAGCTGCTCGTATTATATATTGAAGGGACTGGGTAGGGTGTACTCTGCAGTGGCCTTCAGCGGTGAAAGTATCAACCAGGATACACTGCAGGCAGTTGGTGAGGACCTGTTTCTCGCTGGAGTTGGTCTAGGAGATCCTGATGTCTCCAGAGAGGCACTAACTGCAGTGAAGAACACATTGGACAACTTCTCCGGAGCAGGTGTTGACTCAAACAATACTGTCATTGCCGCAGTTGTTGGAAGCGTCAGCAAAATTTTCCGGACCGCGAAAGCAGCTGACAGTATCATTCGCAGTCTAGCTAAGGTAGGTCCTGCGGTTCAGGGAATGATGGGTGACTATAAAAATCCGCTGTCGTCGCTAGTAACGGTGAAAAATAAAGACTCTATCAGTAAAGAGGTAAGTGCCTGTACTGAAAATAGTACGAAAAACACTGGCCATGTAAGTAAAATCACGGAGAAACCGAAACAGATGCCTGAATCATTTCTTAAGCGGATTTACAATTTCAGAAAGCGTCTTGACACGAAGAATCTTACCACAGCAGCAAAAAAGTTGGTCCAAAATGGCCTTAAATTGATTGTTCAAGAGTTAACAAGAGCTGTTATATCAACATCAATTGGTAAGTATCTTCACCAACAGAATCATTGTGACTATCCTGACCCGAAGGATTCTTCAAATACAGACACTTCAAGCCAAGCACAAGGCGCCGAGAATTTAGCGACAAAAATAAGTGAAAAAGACGATAGTGCAAGCCAGGATAAATAAAAACCGCCATTCTTGTGAAATCGTATTACGTCGGTGAACGTTTCGGTACGCTAGATTTATGTTACAACATTTTTCGAGGAATTTTGTTACCGTCATACGCAAGGATACTTTATACGTGTCATGTACACTAGTTCTTGTACACGCGCATTGTTAACAAATATAATTTACTGCACTCTCATTTGGATTCTTAAACTATCATTAAGGAGTTAAAATGAAAACGTATGAAGTAACTACATGACGAAAAAAGCAGTCTAACAAATAGTGAAAATAAGTGTCTGACTAGCGATATACATATATATATATATACTAGCAGTCCCCCGCGGCTTTGCTCGCGAGTATTATTCGCAACTGCTGGTAATATTTACTTTAATTGAAGAACCTATTTGTACTCAAGATTGGTACTTCAGTCATCAAATGTTAGAATGTCCAAGCGGCTAGTTCTGCAGCAGGATAAGTAGCTATAGCTGTCCACGCGAAAAGTAGTCTTAAATTTGTCCCTGACATTAACGGCGACTTCGCCTGGACCTTATTTATAACCCTGCCAATTTGACGCTATGGGGTAGTTACAGACACCTAAGGTAAGAGATGAATCGGATGAAAAACATCTTATTTAGCCTGTATACATCCATTGGTGACGGTGCCCTCAATTACATATTTTCAACATATTCACTGGAACTTTATTGCTATTACAAAGTTTCTGTGGGTAAAGGTTTCACGGAAACGTATTTGGTACAGCAAACTTAATATTAGTTAGATGATATATCGTTGTTTTACTGCCAAAAGTGACCCAGTCAAAACGAGATAAAATTATAAAAATACTAGGAATATGTATATATTGTTCACGAACAATTGCCCAAGTTTTAAGTATATTCGTCGTTTCGTACTGTTGCGTCACAGTATAGAAACGTACCACATTTTTGTTAATATCTACAATTTAATAGTGTTTTTAAACAAAATAACATTAATGACTTAATAATTTATGGCAGTATACCGACGATATGTCAGCTGATGTTGTAGAGGAACCTATGAGTAAAACGAACTGCAATTTTACCCCTTTTAAACGACTACATGTAAATTGCACTAATTCGATCTGCCTTGTAGTTATTCTGTGTCAGAATTGAACGTTCGCACGTAGCTTTTAACCGAATTCGAGCCCAGAACCTGCCGGAATTTAGACCTGAGTAACAAACAACTGCGTAATGTAACGTCGAAATAATTCATGAAAATAAAATTTTATTAAAAAAAATAAAACAAAATATCTGTGTCCTGGGCTCATAGAGGTTGTACAACACCACGTCTCGATAGGTTACTGTAGTGAAACTCCTGTATAAGTTGTTTCTCGCTGCTCGTTCCTGCTTTTCGGATCGTCTGCTTTGAATATTGACCGACTTAGTTTTATTCTTAATAATCACGTTTCTTACAAAGAAAAAAATAAATATTTTTTTAATATTTACGTAAGCATCACTCTGACTCGAACAACACCTCAATATCGCTACTGGTTAGATAGATATCATGGGTTGATGGAAAACAAATTTTGTGCTTTTTCACTCTTTTGGGTGTCGAATTTCGAAATATTTTAAATTTACATCTTAGACATTTGTATAAGTATCCAACTGAAGTGTAAATCACATCGCTAGCCCGTTCAGTCGAATCAAAATCGATCATTCACTAAATAAACACATGTTACTCCTGCGCAGTATTGAGAAATCGAATTTCGAAAAATCTGAAAACCGTTTTGCGATAATTTCTGTAATCATCATCCTGAAGCAAAAATTAATTGTATATATCGACGGGTTCGATAGATATCGAGGATTTATCTAAAACACATTCAAGGTCTTTTCACCACCTAAGAGAGTAAATTTCGAAAAACCCTTGAATCACGTTTTATAATACTTTATTGGTATCTCGTGGACGTAAAACACACAACATTAGCCCGCTGGGTTCAAGATATATCGACGATTAATTGAAAACGCTTTTCCCCACTTTTCACCCCTTTTCACGTCCTTAGGTGGCAAATTTCGAAAATTCCTGAAATTACTTTTTAGGTATTTGAGTAAGCATCAATCCTAAACAAAAATCACGTCTCTGTATAAAAAGCTATGGGATCGATATATATCGAATGTGAGTCGAAAACTCATATTACCCCTTTTTTAACCAGTTTAGGGGCCATTCAGAAAATATATTTGAAGTGGTACTTGGAATATTTACAAAAGCACCAATTTAAAGCAAAGAGCACTTCGATATCTCGATTGATTCGATAGATATGGAAGGATAATCGAAAACACAGTTCACGTATTTTCACCCCTTTAAATAAAGAATTTCGAAACGTCTTTGAGTCCTGTCATAGACATTTGTAAAAGTAACCAATTAAAGTTAAAATCATGACGATAGCCAATTGTGTTTCAAAGATATAGACGATTCATGCAAAACACATTTTGCCCCTTTTTACTGTCTGGGGGTCGAATTTCAAAAAAACCTAAAACTACTTTTTAGGTATTTACGTAAGCAATATTTTGTAGTGAATATCAACTCTCTATCCCGAAGGATTCGATAGATATCGATAGTTAATTGGAAACACATTTAAGGTCTTTCCGCCCCCTTAAATGTTGAACTTCGAAAAATCCTTAAAATGGCTAATATGCATTTTTACGAGTGTCCTATTAAAGTAAAAATCACGATGATTGGCCTTCGGGTTCGAGCTCTATCGACGTTTCTTCGGAAACACATTTCACCCCTTTTCACCCACTTAGAGGTCGAATTTCGAAAAATCCCGTCTTAGTGCTCGCCTACGACCTGAGGGGAACCCTCACAAAAAATTTCACGATTCTAGGTCCAGTGGTTGGGGCTGCAGTTTGATATGTCAGTCAGTCAGTCAGTCAGCTTTCATTTATATATATATATATATATATATATATATATATATATATATATATATATATATATATATATATATATATATATATATATATATATATATATAGGACTAAATTTTTTATTTTGCTGTTTCGATGTATTCTCACAAACATACTTCTTTTAGCGCAAAGAATCGCAACCTTGATTTGGGGTAACCGAATTTGAATTTCAACGAAGAAAATTATGAACTTACATAGCCATACAGGACTGAAGGTGAGCCGGAAAAATTTTCGTCATTCCGGGAACTTTTAGACAACTTCATTTGATCTTATTTGTGGAATGTACTTAACTGACATTGAAAGTTTCACGTCAAACAATACAATCTTCTTTTTTTTTTAAACATGCGTAACTGAGTGCATTCTAAGGTCTTAACATACTTTTCTCTTACTGGTGCATGGAAATTATAGTGTCAGACATTTCTGCGTACGTACATGGGTCAAAGTTGTGGATGCGACAATTCTTTGCGTACATGCTGTCGAATAACTGACAATCGGACAGTAAAAATTCATACATGAACGCTTATACCGACGAAGTTGCAACGCTAAAGAAAATACATTTTCTGACAGACTTCTTACCATCCAAACATCCAAAATATTTTTTCTCTTTTATGCTGATATTACAGTTTAAATCTTTGTACATTATGCACGTTATAATTGTGGCCATGAAAGAAACAAACGATGGTGACATAAACAAAAAGTATTACAATTTAATAAAGATCAAATTAAAACTCATAGGTTAACGAAAAATGGGGGGATATATCTTCGTGAAGTTGTATAAGAAGAATGACATCAGGAAAAGAAGGTCCTTTACAATAATCATATAACCGTTTTGTTACCATGGTTATAAGTAACTTTTAAAAATAAAAGCATGTTAATAAAGGTATAAAAAACATAATAATTCCAACAAACAAGGCGCTGAGTGCTAGTGTGGTCTAACCCCATCTGAGTTAATAGAGAGAAACCATATTTTTAAGATATCTGAAAATTTTAATTTACGTGTACACCAGCAATAAAGTCAGAAAGGTAATAATTATTCTATAGTGCACCTTCTGCATACTTTTAAAAGCACAATTTATTCCAATGGTGAAATTATCAGTTAAAAAGAACATGTCTGTTGGGCCATTGTTGTGTAACATGGAACTTATTATGTCTGCAGGGAATGAGCGATGGCCGATGGGCCTTTAGAACTGCTACGTAAAAGTATATGTAAGTGGTAGTTATACTCATGCAATGCTGAAATAATTTAACTTGATAAACAGGGCCGGATTTACCACTAGGCTCACTAGACCCGGGCCTTGGGCGCAACTTTCTCAGGGTCGCACATTTATCGAGAACATGTTTATTTAATGTTATTATTTCATCATTACTATTATTGTTATTGAAGGTAATTTTTAAATAAATGCAATACTGGAAATATAAATAATTATTATGTAATTACGACTGTTGTTATTATAAATAAGAAGAGGGTAGAGCCAGGAATTTTAACTAATGTGGTACTGAAAAGAGAAAAAGGCGCGAGTTGGTAGGGACGCGTGTTAAAGAGACGTTGTGTGGGGCTGAAACTCAACGGTTTGTGGCGCCTAGATGTCAAAATCCGGCCTTGTTGATAAATAAATATAATCACAATTAACAAAAAAATTATTGCTACACAAATATGTACACCTTTCAACTAAAAAATGCAATATTGTCAAATTTTAATAAATCACGTTATTTTTTTTTTGTGATCGATATTTAGATTTCTGTAGAAAGAACGATTCATAGGGGGATGTAAGGCAGGATAGGGAGAGGGAGAGAGAGAAAGATTACTTGTTGTAAAGCTTCTTCAATAGGTCTTTCTTCGTGATATAATAGTTCTGAATGAGGTAGTGGAGTTTGAAATCCTTTCTTCAAACGTTACATTATAAAACCCCGCAAATTCCTGATTGAAACATTAAAAAAACTTCTTCTAACTTGCAATAAACATGTGGGATGTTTCGAAGGTATGTTATTAACAGACTCTGTCCTTACTTATTCTGTACACATACATTTACTCTCTCGTTCTCTATCTAGTTTTCTCAAAATACGAATTTTTGTTACAAACGGTTCAAGAGTACTTGAAATATGAAACAAAAATATTTATCTATTTTGTCATGCAATCACAGAAAATAGCGGGCGTCGCTCACTAAACAACGCAAATAAGTTCAAATAAGGTTTAAATAGGTGTAGTCATTTTTAAATAAGATATTAAATGTATCTTTTTTTATATTTTTGCTTCATTTTAAAACAAGAAAATCTACCTCGAGATACTTACCAACATTCAATGGTTAGGTAACGAAATATTAAACAATAAAATTGGGTTCGAATCAGTCGAATGGTTCACAAGATATGATAGAATATTGGAAATTCAAAAATGACCGCCTAGTAAAATATGTACCGTTAAGGGGGGTGACTTTGTGACAGCGGGGATGACTTTGTGCTACTCGAAGTCTTTTATTTTTAGATTATTTGAGCGAAACATAAGTAACCCTAATGGAGCATTATATACTATAAAATTAAACCATCCATTTAAAATTTTAATTTATCTACAACAACCACAAAATTAACATTGTAAGAGGCACAAAGTCACCTGCAGTTGGTACAAAGTAATCTTGCTTGACGGTACTTCACATGAGGCGAAAGGCATAAAAATAATGTGACTGAGGGACGACATTAACAGGTAGGCAACAAGCCATCGGTATGTTTGTACCACTTTCTTTCAATGCCTTGTGTACACATCAGATATTCTTCCTGATTATTGGCGGTGTGT
>PNEQ01108922.1:0-25442 GCA_003012365.1 Medauroidea extradentata
CAGTATAATGCCAAATTAATTTAGAATTTTATTTAGCTGTTATGTTTAGATATTTAAAAACTACAGGTTTGTATAAATGTAGTCCTGAACGAATTGAAATTGTATTGGTATTACATTCACAGAATTATTAGTTCAACTAGAAAACTGTTACAAGAAGTCCAGAATGTGTAATACACTTGAGGCAAGGATTTATGATGACGTCGCCTGATTAAAATATATTTTATTATTTGTGTATTAATTAAATAGGGCAACTGAGTAGCTTATTAATGAACTGCACAAGAACACATTGTATTTTCAGATAGTTAGTTTTTCTGTGTTTGAAACTGTCTGTAAGTCACACCGGTGACAATGGAATGACCCAGCAGTGCGGTGAGGAAATTTTCGGTTCTAGGCTATGTATATTCTCATCCCGAGACCAGACGACTGGGGTAGCTTCTGCATTGTAGCTTTATTGCCGTTTATTGCTCTCTGCCAGGCGACCTTGAGTCTCAACCCTCTACTATAACACCCCCTTCCCCCTAGCCGTCATTGCAAGTCCCTTCGACAAAAGGCGACATCCGGCATATCACTCAGCTAGCTACCTGCCTTCTGTCTGAAGAGTTTAGTTCTGATGTCTCTTACATGGCAGCGCTACCCTCCAGACCTACAAAACCCCGAGCTTCGGTCCCTCACCACCAGGGCGACACGAAATTTTGTGTAACACGAAAAGCCTAGGCATTGACAGTCTGTATATCTTAGTCGTCTGTGACCTAGGGCTAGTGTTAGCTGAAGCTCAATAATTGATACTTTTAGTTATTTCAATCAAGCCAATTTGGTCATTTTGTTCAGCTTTAAATTTCAGGAACTTTATCTAAGTAAATTTTTGTTGTAATATGTGAGCCAAAAGGCGTATTTAATATTCTCACTTTTCATGTCAGTTTGGGCTTGTAGATTGCAACAGGCATGCGACAGGCTGGCACCTGTACGTCACGAGGTTTCCGGCGATGGCTGCAAATGTATTACTCCGCCAACGGCACCTTTTATTGTTTCTTCGATTTTTGACTAACCTGTAAAAATTAACGTAAAGTGAGAATTTATGTATCAAGTATTAAGCGCCAGGAGTCATAGGATTTAAATTGAGGGTTCTACGTAACCCGAGTCATTAGTTATAATTAAAAAGAGTTCCGGAGGGACGTGTGCGCTGGGTTGGAGGCTATGGCACCCTTGGTCCGCCGCGCATGCCCTGGACTCGCCCCAGTTTTTCGTGACTTGCTGCACGATGAAGACGTGTCGGGACCGCGGTCGTAAGTTCGCCGACCCACCCACGTGGTTGAGTAGTACACGCAGTGGATAACTAGCTTCTTTGAGATGCCATAGTTAAATTTTCAGTCTGTTTTACCTTTATCAACGTTAGCCGCTAATTAATTGCAGTAGATTCAGTTTTAAATGACTTAATATTTTTTCTTTGTGCGAATTCAGAAGGCGTTTGGGCGTGATGTGTGCGGGCACGATGGAACTCTTTCAGTAACAAGTAACTCTAAAAATGGTCTAGCTGCAGCAACCCATTTATAGGAGTAGCCCACCGTTGGAGTATTTTTTGTTTAGTGATTCTGTAATGTCTGAATAATTTCTGCACTGTAAAATGTCATCCTCCTAAAATTTAACTCTATGATTTAACAACATGCTTGCACGCCTTCAAACCTACTAGTGAACCCTGAGAAGAGAGAATTCACTCTACCGCACGTGATGCCGTGGTGAGATGTATAGAAACTGTGTAACTTTTGAGGTAAAGTGGGGGCGAGTACCACCACAGTATGTAAGAGGCATTTGAAAAAATTAATGAAAGTAGGTTAGGTAAGGCAAAATTCAAGTTAAAGGTGTTCAAAATTTAAGCAGAGTGACATTTACCTGTATTCAAAATTTAAAATGATGACCTTTCGATCAACTTCTCCCTTGTCCAGAACAGAAGAATTACAGGCATTCTTACAGTTCTTTTAGATCTCGCCAAAGCCGGTCATATGACTGAGATAACTTACTGTACTGCAATGGGTGAGTTTTCAAAAACACCTGTTGTAGCTTTAGTTGTTATTGTTTATATTTCTCGCACCAAATGAGGCTTTTATGAAGATGTAGTGACTATAATCTACTCGTAGTATTTGTTAAGTAATTGGATTTACTTAGTAATTGGCTGTTTACTGGTTATTATTTAGTGTACATAATTGTGAAGGATAGTATGTTGGAGACATATTTTCAAATAAAGTGGCAAAATCTGCAGAAGCTGTTTATTTCAGTAGTCAATTCAGCAGACATATATTATTAGACCAAATCTGGACAGTGCAGAGTATCCTGTTGTACTGGTTTGGGTACTAGTAATACATACTGTACTGAAATGCTAGTTAAGCACAGAATATGTGGTGCTGCAATGGACATCATTAGTTATGATGTCACATGAGTGATGGTTTTATTATTATTTATTTGCATTCAGATACATTATACATGTACATATTACACACAGCAAAGGTATTACACATCAAAACTATTCTAACAGGTACATAATTACATTTATACAATTATAGTAGGAATACTATAAGCCAAGACTCTTCTCCCATTAAGTAAAAAAAAAAAAAAATATAAAGACTTTGTCATATTGGTATATTCAATAAACAATAAATAAAAAACATAAGTACATATATATACGTACATATGCACATTTTTGATATTATCTATGAACATTAAAGTATAAAAATTAGTTCAAGCATTTTAGAATTTTAATGGATAGTCTGTTCATTTCCAGAATCCAGAACCTATTACTTTACCGTGTCACGAAATTCTTTTAAACTATAGAATGGGTGTACAAGAAGTTATTTTTAATTTTTTCGACCATTTTCTTTAATGCAATTTTCTCTGGTTTGAATTGTATATTAACCTTTCTAATTGATGAATTCCCTTCTCAAATTTTGCTGAAAAATTTTGGATCGGTCTCAGCTTATAAAATCTTCCTGTTATATGTAAAATTTCTTTACATGTTGCTAACAAATTTTGATTAGTATGAACCAATATTAAAGATATACATACATATCCTTTTTTCTTTTAAGAATGAAAAAATTCATAATGTAAGAAATTTTTTTAATCTGGATAAATTTTTGTCACCTGTTATTACACGAATTGCGCACTTCTGTGAATTCATTACTAAACTGTTTTCTGAGGCATTTCCCCAAACTTCAATATTGTAAATCATAATGTAATGAAAATATGTGAAACCGATAATTCCGATACTTTCGTAGTCCAACAATTATACCACGTATCTGAACATGCAGTATGCTGAACTTAATTTTCTTGCTATAAACTTAATATGTTCTGAAATTTTTTAGAGTTGATCCATATAAATTTCTAGAAATATTACATTTGTCACTTTTGATTTTGATTTTTTATCTATTTGTACATCATATTCCAGATAATTTAACTGTTTCTTATTCAAAAAAGTAATGTATGTTTTTGTGGAATTTAAGACGAGTAGATTTTAGTAATCCATGTGTTTGAATGTTTTGTATTACTGTGCATGATTGACTTGGTTATTTCATTACTGTCACCACTGAAAATGAAATAAGTATCATCTGCAAACTATACAATTTTATCTTGCTCCATGTGCAGGGGTAGAACATTAATGTTAAGAAACAGTAGAAGTTTTATGTTACTTCTATGTGGAACTGCATGCTTTACAGTTTGACGCCGTCCGGTGTTACCCTTGAGCCCTTGTTGCCCTCACCTACCACTGCTGCCATCTAAGGTACATCACAACATATTCCAACATACTCTTAATAGCTACTCGGCCATACAGAAGGCCATGAGCACCTGCAACCAGCCTCTATACCACCCAGCCAGACACAAAATGTCCCACAAATGCTTACTGCGCAAATGTGTTTAATTGTGTTATTAATAATTACTGTCTTGCAATGCACAATAATGTTATACTTCCGTAAGTGTCTATCTCTAGTGTTTATCTCCTTTTGTGCCATCTCATGATAAACAAGTTTCAGCCACAGGGCCTTAAAACACTTTAAAAACATTTGAATGCAAAGGAGTACTATTTGTTTTATGTTCAGTGTCATTTCATATTCTTATCATGTGCAGTACATGTAATTCTCATTTCACCCTCATTTGACCTGAGGGAATTTCGGTTTTGGCGTGCCCAGTTAGCCGATGCTATCCCGGTTGCGCCAATACTCGTCACATCTCTCTCAAGCGGGCGCACAGGATGGTTGTGTGTCAGGTTTCAACTCTTGCAACTGACCACTTGTTACAATTGGGTAAGTTTAATTATTCTGGAACCTTTTTCGTGTCTTTCGCCCGCAGAGTACGCCATCTCCCGGTGAGACTCTACCCCGACCAGATTTTTAACTTCACATTATCTTTTCATGCCGACTGTGTGTTCTGCAGCCAGCCACTTCTCAGTGACGAGCGCACGTTTTTGGTGTGTTTGTCGACCAGGATTGAGGGTCATGCAGCTTCCGTTTTGGGTGAGGTTGTACGAGCCGATGGGCAGTACGAATCTTGTAAAACACGCCTGCTGGGCTGCGCAGGTTCTGGTAGTGTATGGTTGACCTTGAAGCGTAAGTACGTCGATAGGTTTCAGAAATCTGGAGAAACTGTGTCAGGGTATGTACAGGAAGTGCGAGATTACGCACGGGCCATGAATCTGCTTCGTGCTGAAAGCAAGTTTGTATCCACCATTTTGGATCATCTTTCGCCTGAAGCTCGTTTACATTGTTTTGGTGGTGCAATCCCTACTAGTTTGGAGGGGTTGAGGGAATTCGCACTGAATGTGGATAGAGAAAATTTAGATAACTAAGGATTATCACAGTGTGATGTCAGGTTCTGCAACTTCTGCTTTACATCCTGTGTCTAGCGATGAGTGTACATCTGTTCCTGTTGTTGGTCGGGCGCAGTTGCGTCTGTCTTTTGACGGTAGCGCTTCGAAGCCAGCCGCACATAGTATGACGCTGATAGGGCGCCGAGGCCTGTCGCACATAGTATGGTGCAGATAGGACGGAGGTGTACTAATTGCACCAAATACGGACACGGTGCCATGAGTTTCCCCATGCCTGGTGTAAACAGGGAAGTGCAATTATGCTTTAAGTGTCGCCGGCCTGGGTATTTCGTGATGTGTGTCCGGGAAACTAGCTGTTGCCTCTCTTAAGTGCGCTAAGCGGAGCAAGGAGGTGCTGTTTCCAGAAGCACACACTGATTGTTTTGTAGATGTTTTTTGTCATGAATTTGACCGTACTGCTTTAATTGACACCGAAGCCTCTCACTACTTTGTGTGAGAAGGTTCTGTGGATTGTTTGATTAAGAAATGTCCCTTTCTCATTTCTAGAATGTCAGAGGGTGCACGCTTGCCTGCATGTATGGCTAATGGTGGTGGTGTTCAGTGTACACGTGCCATAGTACTGCATATCAAGATCGGCACATTTTACTGGAATTTCAGATTTGAATTTTTTCGTTACTAATTGCTGACCTAGTACTTGGTCTGAATTTCTTGAGTCATGTGCAAGTGGTAGTTGACTTGCACGTGTGTCAGCTGAAATTTGGTTTCTCGCAGGGTTTGGCATGTGCATTGATCTCCAGCAAGAGTCACTCTAAAGCTCTAAGAGCACGGTTGGCTAATGTGTCAGCTGATAAGGAGGATTGTTGCAGTCATTATTGAATGACTTAAGTGACATCATTACGACGCGCATCGGACGGTGCAATATCTTACCTTATCAGTTTTCGCTGACCGATGAAGTGCCGGTGAGGATTCCATTTTACACCTATGGTTCTCCCAAGTTGGATGTCATGAGCGGCATTGTAGATAAGCTGTTGTCCGAGGGCATGATTTTGCAGTCTACTTCGGACTATGTGTGTCCCGCCTTCTTGGTGAAGAAGGGGAATGGTGGTTTTCGGCTAGTCACGGACATGAGTGCCGTCAATAAGAAAATTAATTTGGACCCTTTTCTTGCACCCACTGTTGGCACTGCTTTGCAGCACCTGGGCAAGGCCAAAATTTTTTCTACTATTGATTTTAACTCGAGTTTCCATGAGTGTCTCCTCCATCCCGACTGCCGTGAATATACTGAATTCAGGACCCAATGGGCACAGTATGAATTTAATAGCATCCCCATGGGCGCGTGTTTTGGCACTCAAGCTTTGTCACGAGTCTTGGATCATGTATTAGCAGACTTGAAATTCAAGTTCTTCTACAATTATATTGATGACATTGTGGTCTACTGTAACTCCTTCAGTGAACATCTGGTGCACTTGCAAGAGGTGTTGAGCCGGTTACGGCAAGTTGGTTTAACGGTCAACCTGTCAAAGGTGACTTGGGCGCCCGAGTCAGTGAAATTTCTGGGTTATGTTGTGTCCGGAGGTCAGTTATTGAAGGACCCTAGTCCAGTTTCCTCGGTGGTGAATTTTCCGCGCCCCAAGACTGTTAAGGGTGTGTCGTGGTTCATTCGGATGTTGGGGTATTACGAACGTTTCATACCTCGTTTTGCTGAACTTGCTGCCCCCCTGAATCGCCTCAAGCATAAGAATGTTCCGTTTGTGTGGGGTGAAGCTGAAGAGCGTAGCTTTAAGACCTTGAAAGCGGGTCTCGCTGCAACTCCTGCCATGCATTTGGCAAATTTCGATCACCAATTTATCCTGCATGTTGACGCCTCTAGTGCTGCGCTAGGTACTGCTTTCGGGCAACAGCGAGACGGCAAGATGGTACCGGTAGCCTTTGCTAGTCTGACCTTGTCTGAGGGCGAGCACAAATTTAGTGCCTTTGAGAAGGAGGCCTTGGCATGTGTATAAGGTACCTCAAAATTTGAGTCCTTTCTAAGCTCGGCCGAATTCGATCTATGTACCGACAAGCAAGCTTTGTCTTGGTTGCTTAGCCATTCAAATGATTTTTGAAAGCTAGGACGGTGGGCATTCAGACTCTTAAAGTTTCAATTTGTTGTCCCTCATGTCCCAGGTGCGAGCAACGTGGTGGCGGACGCGCTGTTACGTATGTATTACACTGAGGATTATGAGTGTCAGCCTGATGAATTGTCAGCCCGGTGTAGGGCCTTTACGACGCATCCTTCCTTCTATGTACGTCTTAAGGAGGGGCAAGATGTTGACGACGAGTGTCAAGCGATTGAAGAGAGAGCTTACAATGAGGGGACGACGTACCATACCGTATCATTGACGGTTTAGTACATTGTGTTGGGCGACTTGGAGGCAGGGGTCGAATTCTGGTTCCTCAGACGCATCGTGCCCAGCTGTTGAGTTATTTCCATTCCTCTCCATTCGGGGGACACTTAGGGCGGGAAGGAACTTTGAGGAAACTTGGAGTGAGGTTTACATGGCCTGGTACTGCTAAGAACCTCAAGTTGTACGTTCAGAAATGTGAGGAGTGTCAGAAGTCCAAGGCCCCTCGAATACCCGAGTAAGGCTATATACCATCAATCAGGTCTTGCGACCATGGGACACCTTACATTGTGACGTTTTTGGTCCGTTGATCCGATCCAATAGCGGCAACCTTCACATTCTTATTGTCATGGGCACCTTCTCTAAATTTGTGTTCCTTTTCCCTTTGTGCAACGTTACCAGCGCCGTAGTGGTGAAGCGTCTCACAGAGTGGGTTTGGAGTGTTTTTGGCCCTTCGGAAAACCTTGTCACTGATAATGCTCCTTACCTTCGCTCTAGTGCTTTTGCCGACATATTACCCTTGCGGTAACAAGGTTGAGAGGTTCAATCACAATTTGAAAACCACTCTTGCGGCTCTGTACCATCAGCGTGGGTTTCAACTCCGCCATCCATAGGGTGACTAAGGTGACTCCAGCCATAACGCTGATGGGCCGGGACTTACTGCACCCATTGCTCAACTTGTGGGGTGTTCCGTTCCCATCCGCCCCGCTGGCTGACGCGCAGCGAGAACATTTGTCGGCTGAGACACTGACAAACCTCACGGAGGCTAGAGACCACCTTCAAGCCAGGGTCAATGCACGCCATGTGGCCGCTGATTTTCAGGTGGGACAGAACATCTATTGCATGTCCTTTCAGCTACCGTCATGGGCAGATGAACATTCTGGTAATTTGCTTCTACCTTTTGCGGGGCCATTTTGTATTTCATGGCTATTGGGGCCGAGTACTTTTCTTCTAGTGTGTACCCATTCAAGCCGCGTGGTGCGGAAAGCACACGAGTCATCTGAAACATGCTCCGGACATTGGTTAATGATTGAGGGGGTGTATCTATAAACAGCTTTCAGTTGCTATCCAATCACCGAAAGTCTTTTCCAGCCGAAACGCACGCTATAAACCTCTTTTGTTGGTTGGTTGACTGCCTGGAAGCAAAGCGCCATCCACTTTCAGGTGAATGTGGTCAGACAGTGATTCGAAAGCCTGTTCAGCTGTTTTCATTGTGTCTTTATAACAATGGCGGCAAATCATCTCTGGCATAACGTGTCAAACGATACTCATTACATACAAAAATGTAACATTTTTAAAAGATATTCTTGATTGGAACAAGTTTAGGTATTTCATATTTAAAGTTTTCAATAAACAGAAGCTACTGTTAAGGTTACCAGATTTGTTTAAAGTGTATGCAATATTACAGTTTGCTACAAGGTGAGACTTTTCACAAACCAAAATTTTTACTGCACGTTTATATGTTTGCAATTTTTGTACCTTTGTTTCGAAAATAAGAGAGAATTTTGCGTAGAAATAATAACAGCGTTGTGCAAAAATGATGGTAAACACAACAAAACTGTTTTCCATGTGTACACATTTTATGTGAGGTGTTTATGATCTTAATATATTCGTTAGTTTCTTGCGGTAATTATGTCAGCTGTAAAAATAAACGATTAAATTTTAAAATGTTTTAGTACTTTCATGAAGTGAATCGTGTGACTGGTTATTCCATAGTTGATTTTTTATTTTCCATTTTATATATTACTTTACTGAATAAAACAAACATTGGTTTTAAGCATTTGTAAAATCTGTACTGTTATCCATGTAAATAGAATGTTATGCTTACTGAAATAATCCCTCACAAATACTACTTTAAAGTAATATAACAGACAGAAGTACAAGTACTTACAGTTGATACTTGTAAATAGGTACACACACACGAAGGGACGACACACATTTTTGCGTGGAAGCGTGGTCACGACGTTTTGCCAGTATTAAACTGGCTTCCTTGGGCGGCGAGACATGACACACTGCAATCCAGCAGCAGTGTGTGTTCTGTTACCTGTAAGCCTAGCGGCCGGAAGGCAAACTAAGCACGGTGGTAATTTCAAACATGGGGCAGTAATGTAGGTCTGGTTGTGATGGCTTGCAATGAATTGGGGGGGGGGGGGGGAAGAAAAGTGAGTTATCTGATGTTGAGGCCTGGAGGTTACCTTGATTTTGTGATATATTGGTGGGCCAGTTCCTAGCGTCTGAGCTCTGAACTATTGCAAGAAGATGGGAAGGATTTCACAATTCTGGTGCTGTAGCAGGAATCAAAGTCTTTGCTGTGGGAAACTGCATGAGCTGCAACTGGCTTTTCTTGTAGGCAGATGTTGCGTCCAGCTAGGGCTTGCTTTGTGTCAGCTCTGTGGCCATTCATTCTCTGTCATAGAGTGTTGGTGGTTAGGCCTATGTACTCTGCATCACAGTTGTAGCTGCCTTGGATGGGATATGTGTGGTTTGTCAGTCTGCTGTTGAAGTGGGTAGATGGCTGATGAATGATATAGGAACCACAGCAAGAACTGTTGCAGGGGTATGAGCCTCTGGGGTTAACTGTTTTGCTGGAGGTTGTAGTTGGTGGGAGTTTCGGACGGACTAATTTGTTGCGGAGGTTGGGTGGTCGTTTGAAAACCAATCTGGGGGACCTTGAAAACAAGTCTTGTGTCTGTGGTGAAGCAGCCAGGATTTTGTGTCCAGAGTTTAGTATGGTCCTGAGTTTATTTAAACCTTCATGGTAAAGAACAACCAGGGGATGTCAGAATTGGTGGTTTTGGTTTGTGTGTCTGTATTAGTGATGGCGCGTTGGATCTGTTTGTAAAAAATTGGTTTGGGGTAACCTCTGTTTATGAAAGCTCTGGATATCTGGTCACATTGTTTGTTTAAGTCATTCTCAGTGGAGCATATGTGTTTTGCCCTTGTGGCAAGGCTGTAGGGTAGTGACTTTTTTGTATTGTAAGGGTGGTAGCTTACGAAGTGCAGATACTGTAGGTTGTTGGTAGGTTTGGTGTGGACAGAGGTGTTGATGGTACCATTGTGGAGTGTTAGTTCGACATCCAGGAATATGGCATGTGTTTTTGAGTATGATCATGTAAACTTGAGTGGACTGGTTGAGTTGGGCTATTCAGGAATTCAGTAAGGCAGTTTTCTGTGAAGATCCAGATCATGAAAATATCATCTATGAATCTCATCCAGCAGTGAGGCTGGATTGGTTGGTGAGCGAGAAAGTTTTCTTCAAGCTTTCCCATGAAAGGATTGGCATAGGAAGGGGCCATGCAGGTGCCCATTGCTGTACCCTTGATATGCAGAAAGTGGTTGTTGAGAAATATGAAATTATTGTTGGTGAGGGTGAGTCTGGCCAGTTCGACAAGGAATGCAGTGGTAGGTTTGCTGTTCAGAGGTCTTCTGTTCAGGTAGTGTTCGATAGCTGACAGTCCAGAAGCAAGGAGGATGTTGGTGTATAAAGCATGTAGGCTTCTTGAGGGATGGTGCCAAGTTTGGAGAGGCGTTCTAGAAAGTGGTCAGTGTCTTTGATGTGAGATGGTAGCTGCTGTACCCAGGGCTGGAGGTGTGTGTCTACAAGGGCCGAGATTCTCTCAGTAGGGCTGCCAATGCCCGACAAAATGGGGCGTCCTGGAGGTGCTAGGTGCTCTTTGGGGTTTGTGAATTTTATGTAGAAGGTACAGTACAGATGTGGAGGGATTTTCTGAGGTGAGCAGTTTGATGGAGTCATCAGAGAGACCTTGGATAGGGCCCTGTGATGAGAGAAACTGTTTGATCTGGTTGGAGAACTTATTCGTGGGGTCTTCTGGGAGGGGTTTGTAGGTAGTTCTGTCAAATAATTGGTTTTCTGCTTCCAGAATGTAGTCACATTTGTTCATGATCACTGTTGTGGTCCCTTTGTCAGCAGGCAGTATAACTATTTCCTTGTTGTTTTGAAGATCTTTGATGGCTTTTCTTTCGGAAGGGTTTATGTTGTAGTTGTCAGGGAGTGAGCTGGTGAAGTCAGGGTCTGAGATGTTTATGAGGATGAACAAGATAAACTGCTCGAGAGGATGTGTGGGTGGTAGTGGAGGAGGATCCCAGTGGGATGGGAGTGAGAACTTATACAGGGCCGGGTTTATGGAGCTTTTGTTGTGTGTGGGTGTGCGAATGTTGTCAAAAAATATTTAAACCGGATTTTGCGTATAAAACTCAGGACATCTTTTACTTTACTGAAGTGGTCAAATTTAGTGGATGGGGCAAACGAGAGGCCTTTCTCAAGAATACTGTTTTCAGCAGCAGTGAGATTGTGAGTGGACGTGTACAGAACATGAGATCTTTGTGCAATAGTAGGCTGTTCTCCTGTCGAATTTTTTTTTTTTGCTGAAACATTTTCAAATGCACACAAAACTCACTAAAGTTTTTAGTTTCTCTCCCCCTAAGGTTTTGGGTATCCCGTTCTGCCCCTCTACTCCGTTTTGCCATCCTGCTTGCCCCCCTCGCCTGAAAAAAAATTATGGTAGAAACCTTTGCAGGTGCACGCATACCTTACAAATGTTTGTTTGTTCACTAAATGTTATTGGTATCCGTTTCTGCCCCTCTACTTCTTTTTTCCTTCCCCCACCCAATTTTTTTGCAGAAATTTCATTGCGATCTGATGACTTATATAGAACTGCGTAGAATATGAACCAACAAACTATAATTCATATTTTATAAGCTAGCAGCCTGTCCGTGGCATTGCCTCATGTATTGCTCTTTATAGCATATATTTATTCAATTGAAGGACCTCTTTGTACGCCAGATTAGTAGCTCGGGCATTAATTGTTAGGATAAACAAATTGCAGGTTGAGCTTATTATGCAGCGGGCTAAGTAGCTATAGCTAAAAACTTTCTTAAGTCTATCCCTACCACTTTTAATTACAGTCCCGAACCATAATTATAGTCACAGTAAAATAGACGAACATAAGAGAGTATTCAAATGGTATAAGAAGTATACGTGGTATGATGACTCTTATCTCGAGCACAACAATTGATGGCTGTGCCTTCAATACGTACCTTCAGTGTTTATTAAAAAATTTAATATTCCGTTCTTGGGAACGTAGTACTTGTATAACCAAATGCAATTATATAATTGCAGAAAGTTAATTTCTCTATAAATTACTTATCAATGACTGTACTTGCTTTATCAGAATGTCTGCCGTGAAAGGTTAACTTAGACTATGGTTAGTCCCGCTAGGGTATTAGATAGTTATTTTTTCAGAATAAAAAGTGAGATAATTTTTTTTTATATTTATGCAAACATCATTCTAAAGCAAAATATATCTCTGTATCTCAATATGTTAGGTAGATACAACGGGGTAAATGAAAACAAATCTTATGTCTTTCAACCTCTTCAGTGATAGAATTTCGCAAAATCTTACCGTCACAGGTTAAACATTTGTATAGGTCATTTGGGATAAAGTGAGCAATAAAAATTTAACATCTGAAGATATCACTATCCGTTAATGCACATAATTCAACATTAACTATAGTTACATTACTGCTTGTATAGTTGGCAGCGAAATTACACAAAATAGTTCATGTGCTTTGCTATTTAAATACAATACAAAAACCAAATCAACCTAAATCAACATAATTGTATTTTATATAATTATTTAACCTTTGTTTCTAAACTGTATCGATTTATACTGACTGCACAATTTATCTTACATACGCCAGTATTAAGTGACATGTCCAACTGTAGTGATCTGTTAGTGAGAGAGGCAAATTTTACATGCACAGGTAGCGCCCACAGTCGTTTTTTCTTTGCAATGTATTTTGGATATTTTGGAACTTTGCCAAATTTTTTCTTCCGCATGTGCTTGTGACCATTAGGGCACCTGGGTCTGGTTTTCACCACCCAGTATTCTTCTTTGTTTATTAAGATGTGGGAACTTCATACTCTTCAAGTGGACATCTTCAGTGCTAGATTTATTTTCTTAAATTTTTCTTCAAGATTTTTCGGGTCTGTTCTTTAATCTGCGAGTTCCTGAGTACCCGAAGCAAGTGATTTCATGCATAGTAATGCCATGCAGGATTCGCAAAACCTTTCTTGAAGTTACTTTCAAGAATAAATCAAGAATACTAGTTTTTTTTTTTTTTTTATTTCTGTCTAGTTTTTGGTGAAACTGTAGCCGAAAGTTTTCATACATCGAAATAACTGCATATAAACAGAAAATTTGAGTTTCAAAATCTATATTGATGCAAGGAAAATGTCAAAAGGTAAGTAAGGCTGCGATGTAACATGAAGAAGCGGACTAAGTTTGCTGTTGTGGGGCCAAGTGAGGCATCTCCCCATTTTCCAAGGGTTCACCTTGTATGTTTCTCGTAAGCTTGGCGAGTGCTACATCTGGCATACATCTGCTGGTGTGTGACATCATGGCGATAGCCCATTGGTTTTAAAACATACAGACGATTAATTGAAAACACCATCCCTTTTCATAAAGTTTCATCTCCATATACGTAAAATTTTGAAAAATCATTGCACACTTCAAGAATTAAAGCATTTAAGCAGGCATTAATCTTAAGCAAGAATCACGTCAACACTTAAAATTCAAAGAGAGTGATATACATCGATCATGAATCAAAAACATATTTTACCTTATTTCACATCTTTGGAGTCAAATTCAGAAAATATCCTGAAATATATTTTCTGTCATTACCTAAACACCATTCTGAAGCTAACATTATTTGATATCTCGACTGGTTTGTTAGCTATGGAAGAATAATCGAAAACACATTTCACGTATTTTCACCCCCTTAATTAAAGACTTTCGGAAAGTCTTGAAGTCCTTTGATATACATTTGTGTGCGTATCTAATTGAAACAAATATCACGACAATAGCCCATTGGGTTTGAGATGTGTATATAGGATTAATAAAAAACACATTTCCCCTTCTTTTACGCTTTATGGATAAAATTGCAAAAAATTTAAAAACCACTTTTTGGGTATTCACATCAGTATAGTTTTGAACTAAAACCCAACTCTGTATCCCAAAAGGTTCAAAAGATATGATAATTAAAAGGAAACCTATTTTAGGTCTTTTCGCCCCCTTAAAGGTTGAATATCGAAAAACCCTCAAATTGGCTTATATGCTTTTTTTATACTTGACCCATGGAAGAAAACGTCACTACAATAGGCTGTCGTGTCTAAGTTATATAGAGGAATCTTATAAAACACATTTCCCCCTTTTCATCCCCTTACGAGTCAAATTTCGTAAAATACTTTTTTAATGCTAGCCTAGTACCTAAAAAGAACCCACACAAAAAATTTCACATTTCTATGTCCAGTGGTTTGGGCTGCAGTTTGATATGTCAGTCAGTCAGTCAGTGTTCTCTTTCATATATAGAGATGTGTATAAATATTGTTTACGTAATCAGAGTTGGAAATCTTTTTTTTTTTCGGTATATTGTTGACTTTTAATACATTGGGTAAGATAGACTACTTTTTTTGTGATATTTAAATTATTCAAACTACACATGTATCATAACTACTTTAACACTAAAATAAATATTATGTTGCACGTGCGCACATGTACTTGAAAAAGACAGGCAGAGACTTTGATAGGGAGGGGGGGTAGCGAAGAGACCTAGCCATAGTAAATCAATTAAAAGACAAATTTTGTGTGTTATATCTTACACTACCAACAACTATTATATTTTTTAATCACTACAAAGCGCATAACCTACCAACGACTTGAAATCAAATATTACAGGAACTGTAGTGTACTGCTGCGCCTCTCTCACCTCTGGCACAGTTAAAAAGGGGTATTTATTATCCATGCAATCTTTATCAAGGTAGTAGACAGGAATAAGAATGATAAATACATTTTCCCAGCCTTAAATACACATTCAATTTAAATTAGTAGCCTATTTTAATGTTGTGGAAATGTGAGCCTTTCAAATCCATTTGTATCGCTTCATCTTGAAAATTATCAAAGTAATGTATATTTGAACTGGTGTTGTGGTACAGCACCAAGTATTTTGGAGTTAAAAACCCTTGTGAACTTTATTTGAAGAGTCTGCGGTGTTATAACATGATGGGATTCAGAGTGTGTGCGTGTATAAGGCCTTTTGAACTAATCCTGCTATTTGAACGTGCCGCCTGTTGTGTCTGACATCGTCGGTTTCATCTGCAATCTTCGGCTCCCTCCCTTCTTTGCCCCTCCCCACCTTCACCCCCCCCCCTTTTGCTGGCAAAGCCGGCCGCCCAGCTTTTAAGCGTGCTTAGTCTAATACCGGCTGCCTCGCCATCTGCTTCGCTTGTTTTCACCCGTCGGGCCCCGTAGACTATTTTGCGTTTGCTGTAAGTTTAAGTTAGCAGTTTGGTTTTCCATTGGAACCTTTTGTGCTTGGTGCTTTAGCATCTTTCCTGTAAATCACGTGGTTGCTCCTTGTTTTCTTATCACTGTTTATCTGGCGGCGTGCCGATGGGCGACATTGGTTTTGAAGGGTGCTTTTAACGGCCCTATTTCAGTTGGTGTTTCTGATTCATGTTTACCCCAGCATAATGATTATAACTGCCCTTCAGGCAATTCTTTGTATTTGCATGGATGTGTTTGTGCTGGATCTGTCACGGTAAATGTGAGCAATCATCAAATCAATTTGTTATCCATTTACCTGTTTTCTCTTATTTCGAGTGTGACCATTGTGAAGTGTCTGGCGTCACAAGCACCTTTATAATGTGGTTTGTTTTACTGTTATGGGCCCTAGACTTATACATAAGGAATTTATATTTATTTTTATCGGAGACTTAAAACCCCAGAAGACGTGTCAGTTTGCATTTAAATGCTGCCAATCTGTCAAGACCACAGTTTTCTTGGTTACCATTCAGATATTAATGTGCAAGTGTAATGTGGGCACAGTTATGGCCTACAGTGTGGAGTCGTTGCCCGGCTTTCATCATAAGAGGAGCTAGTTTTCACCATGTTCAGTGCGTGTGAAATAGTGCTTCAGGAGTAGTATTTCTTTTTATATTTTTTTTATATATGTATTTTATTATGTCCTTTTCGACCAATGGAAGGTTCCACTTCTGCAATGCCTGAAACATTCAAGGAAGAACTATTACTACAAGATATCTCCACCTAAATAATTAAACCACATGTTCATAGGTGACTTCCACTATTTGCAAATGCAATTTATGTAATTTTGTAAATTCTTTATATAGCCTAAATTATTTATGTGTGGGAGCCAGGTAACTAGCTTAACATAAGATTTGTTAGAGGAGGTTAAAGTCGTAGTTTGTATGAGGGAAAGTGTGCATTTAATCATGTCAATTTACTTGTATGACTTCAAATAACTTAATTTAGTTCAGGGTAAACTTGGAGACATTTAATTTAAGGGTGAAATCATTTGAATTTAGCATCACTTGTCAGGTGTCAATTTAATCCATATTCAATCTGCCAACTTTTTTCTCTCTTGAATTTTCTTGGTAATTTTGCGGGCTGAAGTTTTATTTGTGTTATAAGATTTACTTGTAGTTTACAGCCTCGGCCGAGAAACTAGGGGCGCAACAGGCTGGTGCTGGGAGAGGGTGAAAAAATGCTTAGGAATGTGGGGATTTTTCGGGGAGTTGCTGTGACGTACTTTGAAACTGAGTGCTCTCCAAGTTAATATATCATTCCGCCAACAGCGGGAATTTAATTAAATAAATATCTCTATTTTAAGTGAAATATTTGCTTAACAAAAATAATAATACATCATTCATTTTACCAACTTTATCTTTCATAGGTTGTAATGTGTAATTTTGTTTGTTTTGGCCTTGGTGAATTGAGAGTTCTCGGATGTTTGATAGTGGGGAACTAGTTCCCACCTGCCATCTTGGTGGCTGGTGAGAATGAGTTTCTCAGCCCAGTCTTCTTACAGTCAGCCTGTTGGTAGGACGTGTTTTGCCGAGTAGAGTAAGGAAAGGACGTGGCACTATGAGGGCGAAGTGGAAGTATCGCAATAGACATCTCTCAAACAGTTGTGGTGATTCTGCAAACCGTAGTAACTGTGGTTGCGATGTAGAGATGAGTTGTATTTTTCTGTAGTTGAACTTCATGTGCGGGGAAGCGCAGTAGGCGGCTCAGTCACACTAATGTCTGACCCAAGTATGGGGAAGTGGGTGACTCTAGGTCCTAACGGTGCGAACCTCCCCTCAGTGCAAGATTCCCACTGACTTTTCTTGTTGGTTACGCACGGGGCAGTCTCTCTGCCAGTGTCGTACCCCTCTCTCACAAGTTCAACACTGGGGCTCCCCTTGTTCTTGCGATGTCCGTTGTTGAGGCGACGCTTCTGTTAGTCTCAGTCCCGTGTGTCGCCCTTCCTTCCGCTTGCGTCTCAATCTGTTTTGCAAGGTCAGCATCTTGTGGATCAGTACTCGTTCTGCCACCAGGTGCTTCTCCACGAACTCAGAAATGTCGTCATCCGGCTGTGGTCTCACTAAAGACTGCAGCGGTGTGGCAACATTAACAGAGCGATGGTAACCAATGCCTGCCGGGTGTCCGCATCTGGCTGAATGTGTTGGAACACATGTATTTTCCATGCGAAGAACGTTCCCACCGACTTGTCCTCGCTCTGTTATTTGAAGTAGACACCTCGGACATACAGCTCTCCACTGACTACTCCCGTGTGAAATATGTCTTGAGGCCTGCAGCTCAGTTCGTCCATATCGCGTGTGGCTGACCCCAGATGGTCCACCACTCACGTGCTACCCCCCGGAATTGTTTACTACTCTCTCCGACCACTCTTCCTTTGGCACCACATACCTGCTCAACCGCTCTATATAAAAGTCTGTAAACCTGACAGGATTGCCATGTAAAATTTGCATGGGTTCAAACAGCATTTTGTCTTATGGTCTGTAAGCATCATAGTATCTCTACTATAAATGTAAGTCCAAAATTTTAATACAGCCAAATACAATGCTTAATAACTCCTATTCAGTTACAGCGTAACCAAATTTAGCACAATTTACAGCCCTGCTTGCAAAACTGATTGGAGTAGATTTCCTGTTTTACTTACTCAGAACAACAAAGCTTCAACTACTGTCTCATTAGATGCATCACAATCAATGTAAAACCTATCCTCTAATCTACGATGATGTAGTAATACTTCTTTTCACAATACTGACTTCAGTTTGCCTACTACTGCCCTCTGTTCTTTTCCTTGTTCCCAACTTGTTCCTTTTTGTAATAACTTTCTGTGTAGGTTAAACATCTTACTGAAATTCGTTATGTACTTTCCTAAGTAATTAAGGAAGCCCATTTACCTTTCCAACCAATTCCATTTTCAGGATAAGGATACTTCTGAATTGCATTAATTTTACTCGGATGAAGTAAAATCCTATGTAGTGACTAGAATACCTAAAAATCTTATTTCCTGTATAAAAAAGGCAGATACAATTATATTAGCAGTCATTCCACCTTCTTATAGTTTCCTAAGTACTGATTGTAACAAAACAATGTGTTCCTTAAAAATTCTGGTCCTAGTACTTATGGTAGACATTAAATAAAATTATTGACACATTTAACTCAAATGGTAATCTATTTGATAAGGAAATGTAGTTATTGTTCTACCTGGTCAGCCAAAGGAATTTGCCATGATGAAGCAACCAAATCAAATTTTGAAAAATATACACAACTTTCAAATTTTTGTGATAATTCATCAATAAGTTTAGATGCATCCCTATACGGCAATTGAATTTTGTTCAACTGTCTAATGTCAAGACAAACACTCTCCCGTACCTTCCAAGTCTTCTTTACAACAGTTACCACTGGATTCAAGTACTCTGAACTACACCTTTCATCCATACCTACCATATTTTGTATTACCTGCTCTACAGCTGTCGTACGTGAATGTGCCAATGGATACAGTTTCTGGACGAAAGATTTGTGTTCTCTAATCTGTAGGTTATACTCGTGTTTATTATTAAGCCCTCGAAAATTTGTGAACACCTTACACTCAGAATTTAAAATATCTACCCTATAACATTATTTCATCCATGTCCTCTGTTACAGACCTCTTATGTAAGGAAGTTGAATACCACTTAAAATTTACCTGAAGTTTCAAATCTTTTTACTACCTGCAGATGGCATGACATAGTTCCTTGCTAAAACTTATCTTATTTCCCTTTAATTCTACTCAATTCTCAGCATAATCAATACCGGCATTAGATGCAAATTCCTTCGGTTTCCTTCCCAATCTTTCCTATGCTGATTCTCTACCTATCACGCTCTCTGTTGATCATAATCCCTGCCTGTCTCTCTGCTGAACAGTACCGCTTATGCTTCTTTGTTCTCTCTCTCCCTCAGCCCTTCTTCCCTCTCATCTCTACGATCTATCAATACCAGCCATGCCACGAGCATAAATATTTTAAGGTTGATTAAAAAAAAAAACAATTTTGAATGTGCCATGGCAAATGGTGTACTGTACACATGAAATAAGTCTATCTTCTTCTGTCATTTTGCTTTCAAGATACCGTGACTGCATGTACAATCTCTCTGTATACCCTGTCATAGACACGTTCCTATGCTTTTACTTTACCCCCGAAGAGATATTTTAAACAATCCTGCACATACACTCCCCAATACATTCTGTATATAATACAATACTTAGCCTTCCTAAAATTTTACCACTCAACCTCTTCTCAGCCTGCCTATTCTGCAGCAGCCCCTCTTAACCTGTTTAGGAATAATTATATTTTCTGTTTCTTTGTCTCCCACCCACCAAAGTTATTTAGTAATCTCACATTTATGAAAGAATTACTTGTGGGTAGGTCCTTTGTTTTCCCCATAAAATATTGAGATTGAATTTACAAAATTTTCAATTTCTTAATGTGTTATCTTATTTTAACCTTCCTGAATGAAAATTAATGCTTTATAAAATTTTAAAATTTCTCCTCTCAAATTTGCTTTACAGCCTGAACTTCCTCTGTGGTGTTCTATAAATGTTGCACTATAGCAGGACTGTCTTGAAATGCGGGTTCTATTTTAATTTCTTGATTTCCTGACCTTTTTTGAATTTGTCTGCCATGGTTTGTGTATCCCTTTCAGGTGCATTAACGTTAACCCACATTACTGGGATTTCATCTGTTTTTTCTTAACATTGTTTTCCACAAATTGTTTGAGTTTCCTTCAATTCCCTCTGCCTCAACTGAATTTATTGTAAATTCTGCTGCAACATATTATGTTCTTGCTGAATACAACTTACTCAGTTTTCAAGTTTATCAGAAATCTTGGGGAATTTATCATAAATTTTGGATCGTAGTACATCAATTACTGTATAATGTTCGACTATGCTTTGTTATATACCAATGAGAATTGATTCAAGTACTTGTAATAAATTCTGGGTCCATTCCCAATGTTGGCCTAACCTCATCGTTTACATTAACAGGTATATTTTCACGTATATGAATATGATAAGGTTAGGCACTTTGAAATAAAAGAAACCATTGAAATAAATTCACTTCCTTTTACTATAAACCAACTGAACAGACCTCGTCATACATGACGATTTTTACTAGTGAGTGACTCAACTTACAACTTTATGACAGACGCAAAAAAAAAAAAGAACTCTACGAAATAGAGTTGCCAACCTTTAATTGTTAACATGACAAAAACAAATTTATCAAATATAAAATTATTCATTGTCACCAACACCCTCCACCAATGAAAAAAAATAAATAAAAATAATTCATTCCATACTAAGAAAAACAAAACCAGTCCTACAGAGTTACAAAACTTATCAAGAAGAACTTTAGAAACTGCTTTAGTTAAATTGTCTGCAATCTGTTCTTTAGTACTTATATATTTCAGATCAACTAGTCCACATTCCACTTTCTCTCGTAAAAAATGGTATCTTGTATCTATATGTTTCATTCGACGATGAGATACTGTATTCCTGGCAACATAGATGGCTGCTTGATTATCTTCATTTATGGTTATTGGAAATGTCAGTGGTATTCCAATGTCCTGGAGTATATTCTTGATCCAACAAACTTCGCTAACTGCACTGCTCAAAGCAATATACTCAGCTTCAGTTGATGATAAACTTACACACTTCTGTTTTGATGAGTTCCACGAAACACTACATCTAATAACTTTAAACAGAAAGCCAGTTGTTGACTTTCTATCTATTGGATCACCTGCATAATCAGAGTCAACAAAGCCTTCTACAGCTGGAGTCTCAGGATTCTTGCTATACACTAGTTTGAGGTTTACAGTCCCTTTGACGTATCTCAAAATCCTTTTGAGATATATAAGTAGACTTTCACTTGGTTGACTTTGCCATCTACTAGCAAAGTTTAAAGAAAATGCCAAATCAGGTCTGGTTCCCATAACTGCATACAACAGTGATCCAATGATGCTTCTACATTTGTTTCCTAACCCTTCATTCACTGGTATAGGATCACTCATTTTACATTTTGGATCCACAGGAGTTGATGTTGGTCTGCAATTTGTCATACCGAACCTTTCAAGTATTGATTTTAAATAATCACTTTGATCAATTTCAATTATGCCTCTTGACAAATCTTGAATAATGTTTAACCATAAATAATTTATCTTGTTTCAATAATCCTTCATATAAAAAAGATTAAAATTTTTCTGTTAAGGTTTCAATAAGTTTCAAATCTTGGCAAAAAATTAATACATCATCCACATAAACCAAAGTGTAAATGAACTTCCCTCCAAGGTTTTTAACGTACAGGCAATAATCTGCTTTAGATCTTGTAAAACCTATATGAAGCATAAATTCGTTAAATGTTGAATTCCAATTTTTTGAAGACCTTTTCAACCCATACAAGGATATTTTTAGCATCATAACCTTTCCATCTTTATCCGTTCCTTCTGGTTTCTTCAAGTAAATTTCTTCTTCAATTTTCCCATGTAAAAATTCATTTTTTACATCCATTTGATGAATTCTCATATCCAGTTTACAGCAGCAGCTAACATGGTCCTAAGAGTGGGAAGTTTTGCCATTGGTGCAAAAATGTCATGAAAATCAAAATTGTTCTCTTCTTGAAAACCACGGGCAACAAGACGAACCTTGAATTCAATCTTGTTTTCTTTTTGCTTCGTATGAAAAACCCACTTTGTTATCTATGGTTTTCTTCCCTTCTGGCAGCTTTACTTCGATCCATGTTTCATTCTTTTTAATAGCATCTAGTTCTTCTTTAATTGCAGCTTCCCAATTTTCTTTATGTAACCTGTTTACAGCTTTGCTACAAGTTAACTCTTCTTCTTGTGAAGCTATCAAACAGGTTTCAAAATCATTATACTTAGATGGCATTTTAATATTTTCCCTTGGTCTTAAGTTTCTAGACCCTTGTGACTGATCTTGAACTGTGTCCACTTCTGTTGTAGGATCTTCATGAGAGAAGGATAGTTCCGGACGACATAAAATATCTTCTGGAAGAAATACATGGAAATCACTGTTTTCATTTTTGTCTGATGTATTTGAACTTCCTATTTCTTCAGCTTTTCTTTCACACCCATTTACATCAGCTGTAGACTTATCCAGTTCTTCATGGATAACTTGTATTTCTTTTGTGCTGGGAATCGAGACTTCTTTATGATTAAGTTTCTCTGAAGTGAAAATGACATTTCAAGCTGTTACCACCTTTCTTTCATCTGGAAAACAAATCCTATATGCTTTTGAATCAATATCATAACCTACAAAGATTCCTTCCTGTCATTTAGGATCCAGTTTTCTTTTCTTTTGGTCAGGGATATGAACAAATACCTTTGATCCAAATTCCCTAATATGATCAATTTTTATTCTCTTCTTAAACCATATCTCTTAAGGAGTTTTTCTTTGATAGAGCTTGTTCCTGTCAAATTTATTGTATAGACAGTGGTATGAACTGCCTCTGCCCAAAAACGTTTATCCAATCCAGACTCAAATAACATAGTTCTTGAAGCTTCCACTATAGTTCTCATGTCCCTCTCTACACGTCCATTCTGCTCTGGACAACATGGAGCTGATAGTTGATGCCTAATTCCTGCTGTTGACAGAAAATCTTTCATTTGTTTATTGAGTACTTCTGTCCCATTATCAGATCTTATAGCTTTCACTCTCTTATTTGTATCCCGTTCAGCCATTTGTATACATCCTTTTATTAGCTCAGGAACATCTGACTTCTGTTTAACAATGAAACAAAATCTGAAGTGTGAATAATCATCCTTTACTAACAGGAAATACTTTGATCCACCAAAACTTGCTGTTTCAAAAGGACCACATAAATCAATATGCAAAATCTCACATACCTCTTCTGTTCTTGTAGTACTTGGTGGAAAAGGTAGAAGATGCTGTTTCCCTCGAATTCAAGATTCACAAGAAAATGGGTTGTCATTATCCACATTGTATTCAATATTAAGTTTCGATAGGATGTCTACAACATGCTTAATATTCTGATGAGCAAATTTTCTATGCCATGAGTCAATGTGTTCTTTCTTAGATACACTAACAAGTGCTTCTGCTTTAGTTTTCTGAACCTTTAATTTTACCACAAAAACTTTTCCACCTAATTCTGCTTCTACCAAGACTTCATTTTTCCTAATTAATTTACAGTTGTTTCCCTCTGCTATTAAAACATGTCCTTTAGCTAAAGCTTGAGAGACTGAAAACAGATTCATTCTCAAATCTGGTACCCACAAAGCCTTCCATCTCCTATATTTACTGTTTTACAGCATTCTCTAAGATTTGTAAAATAATCTTCGTGAGGAGACATGTGCTCACTGGCACCGCTATCTAAATAAAATTTTCAGTGCTGATAGCCTCACTAGTAACATTTGCTATGCTAACAAAGGCATTTTTGTAAACCTTATCTTGTGTTGACTTTTCTTTATTGAAATTTGTGCCCTTGATTTACTTAAATACAAACAGCAGTCTTTTTTTTAAGGTGACCAGGCTTATTACAAAAATAATATGTATGTCAATGGCTTATTACTAGATGCCTTATAATTCTTATTTTTATAACATTTTTCAGTTTTATGATTACTTTTCTTACATATAGTGCAAGTTCTCTGAAATGCTACAAAGGCTGGATTTTGGGAACTAGGTAAACCATTTAACCTATTTTCCTCAATAATAATTCACGTTTGTCTACAAGGCTCAACAGATTCCCACGAGAGTACAAAATGCCTAAAATCCTTTGGAAGAGACATTAGTATTTTCATAATAACTTGATGATCTGAAATCTGTTCCCCAAGAGTTGTTAGTTTTGTCACAATATCCATTATAGACGAGAAATGAATTGCCATCTCTTTCCATCCGTACTGGAAACGGAAGAACTGTTCATGGAGTAAATGAATTGACGTGTCCGATTTCTGCTCATATACTGACAAGAGTTTATTCCACATTTCGATAGCAGTTTTACAATTCGAAATATGAATAATGGTTTCTTCCTCCATTCTAGTAACAATTAATTATTTAGCCTTGGAGTCCTTCACTTTCCAACTATCTCTAGCCTTACCTTCTTCAACCGGCAGTTTTACCTCACCCGTCATGACATCAAGAAGTTCCTTTGCTTCTGCTGCAACAAGTATTTGGAATTTCCAAATATTCCAGTTGGATTCCCCCTTCAACTTGATTACGTGGATCTCCATTGCACTAGCATAAGTTACGTTTGTTACAAGTCCGATCGATGTATCCAATTTAACTGTTAATTTATGACCCGTTATTCATACGTCCGACCAGACATTCTTCCGTCAACAAGCGACATATTATGTAATAACAAGTTACCTGCAAGTGCATCTCTTTACACATGTCTGGGCCTATAACCTGATCAGGTTAGGCACTTTGAAATAAACGCACTTCCTTTTACTATAAACCAACTGATCAGACCTCGTCATATATGACAATTTTTACTAGTGAGCGACTCAACTTACAACTTTATGAGAGACCCCAAAAAAAAAAAAAAAGAACTCTACGAAATAGAGTTGCCAACCTTTTAAACGTTAACATGACAAAAACAAATTCACCAAATAGAAATATTATTCATTGTCACCAACAGAATATAAACAAACAACCATAACAAAATAAAATTTGCTTACTCTCTGTTCAACAAAATGGACCTAACCATTTTGTAATTGTAGTTAAAATGTGTTTGCTGCTGAAGTTTTCACTTGCAATTGCTCCCGCATCATCCAGCAGTGTTTTATAGAAACAAGGTATTTTTCTCTCAGGGCGCTTAATTATTCCCCAGCCTGTAGTCATCTTCTCGAACAACA
>PNEQ01108922.1:25542-77137 GCA_003012365.1 Medauroidea extradentata
TATATATATATATATATATATATATATATATATATATATATATAGACACACACACACACATACAGTTTGTTGCCAAATTACACCTTAATGATTTTACTAACAATAAAATGTATTCTCATGAAAATTATGGCTGTCAAAGTCAGAAACATATTTATGAATGGCCTGTGGCGAAGTCAGTATCACATCACATGGCTTCTTTTGTGACAAGATCATTTCACTAGCCACATAAGGGAGAAAAAAGCAGATTTCTTTCTCTTAACATCAACTCCTCCCTACACAGTTTTCAGCTGCTACGTTGCCTCTGAATGTTCTACACTGTTGTCATGCATGACTCAGATGCTTTGGATGCATTCCAACAGCTGTGCACTTTTGCTTTCATAGTAAATTTATTGTTATACATACACATGCAACTCACAAATATTTATACATAAATTCTAGTCATATTTTGCTACAAAAAATTTTTCTCACCAATGTTATTTTTTTGGGCAAGTACTAGGACATATTTGTTTTTACTCACTGTAGTATACATAAGACTATTGAAGTAAATTAATACAATATTTAAAAATATATATATTTTTGTGATAGGAGACAACTGGAGTGGATTTAACAACAAGACCCATTGTTAAGGTTTGAAGGGTCAAAAATGATCGGGTACAATTTTGCGAGGTCAGCGATTTTGCAAGGCCATTCTATGGCACCATGAAGCATTGCAAAATCTGGGTTCTATTACATTAATATAAATAAGAAAATCAACGTATTGACAATTTGCAGTCACAATAATTATAAATTATTATTGTTTTAATTATAGTTGCTTGGACTGCATTTGTAAGTTTAGCAAGTTTTGATTCATATTTAGCTACACGCTGCTTCTTAACCTAGTGCTCAGACGATTCTATAAAAACAAAATTAACACTGAGCTATATTTTTGTATAAAAAACAATATTTCGTGGTGCATTTCCTTACAGTCTTCTTTTTTTCGCGGTGCTATTTTAAGTAAAATATGAATGCTAATTAAATTGAGCTGAAAATATTGTCACAAAGTAAGGGTGAATATTAGGGAAGGCATGAATTAACTGTACTATGGAGGAAAGAATCAAAGTGCCAATAAAGAGAGTATTTAATTCTTAAACTGCTTTATAACAACAAACCGTCCATACAATCTCACTCAGACAGTTACGTGAAAGGTATTCAATTTGGGGGACTGTGAAAGAAATGTGGTACTTACTAAGTATCATCCTAAATTTAAGCCCTTAACCAAAACAGATAGAAGCAGAAATATTTCACCTGATACATTGGTCTTGACCTAAGGGGGCATTTAGTTATCCCTGCAAATTAATTAATCCACAAACCTCAGGAGTTTACAATTAAAATGTATTAAAATAATTACTAAGAAATCTTACACAGTAAAAATGAAGATTAAATAACTTTGAAACAAATTTAGAAATAATTATAATTGTAATTAAAACTAAGTCTCGCCAATTCAGTAATTATTCCTGAATAATGCAGGTAACTGGCTCACGTTCATTACAAGCCAAATAAAATTTTGTCTCTGGGTTATCACTGCATTAACAAAACCAATATAGAATAACATGTCAATATTCCTACACTAGGAATTATCACCTTAGCTAAATTCTGACAAATCTGTAACTTCCCAACTTAGACACTAGGATGTGTGCCTACATAACTTTCAAAATAAACATTTAAATTATCTCAACGTATTCACCTAAGTAAAAAAACCTGCATAAAACATGAACTTTGACGACCAGAACTATTTGCATATATTTGATTTCTACAAAACTTAACTACATGATTGTCTACTTATGTTATGTTAATCGGGGTCGTTCTGCAACCGACAACCTTCGGGTACACGTCCACGACCCGCTGTCTTAAGATATCTTCACCGAAAGCTTATAAAGCCTAAACTATCAAAAACCCTGAACAGTAAAATACAAAAAGCTTGTGAACCCGTTTTGCACCTCTATAAATAGGCCTGAGTTGACCTAACTCTCACAGTCTCGAAATTTCCACTACCAACACTAGAATTTCAAAATCGCCAATAGCATGTGTGTGTGGCAAGGGAGGGGAAGTGGTGGGTTTAGTGTCATTATGTAAAAAATTATGAAAATTAAGAAGTCTGGAAGGTGTCAGCCTCAGAGATGGAGAAGAAAGAAGAAGGGGGATGAGAGACAATGCACTGGCCACGCTGCAAATTTGGGTCATGTACGCACGTAAAGTACGTGCTGCTAGCATTACTCATTAAACTTCACAGCTCTGGAAAACTCAGAGCTGAGTGCTACCTACTTAGACAAGAAAGGCCTCAATAAAAGTCTCTAAAAAGTTATACTCGCAGTCCTAGCTGACTGGCTATTGAAAGGAAAAATTTGAACATTATTTCACACACAAATATAACTCATTTCAACCATCACACTATATAACTACAAACACTTGAAAATATATGCTGTTTTATTTAAAGTTTTCAAATATGAGATGCAACACAGAATGTTTTGAGATGAGAACATGTGGTCTACAAAACCAGCAAAAGACATAAACATATCTAAGATAAATATATGTACCTTATGTCAATTAGTTACCTGCATAATTAACATTAAGTGTATACATTATTGACAGGTAGTACGCTACAGGTCAATCCATTGAGAGACTGGTCAATGTTAATATGTCAGTCTGTAACATACAATAAATTTTCACATTGAAACCAACCTCAATGCAAGCATGAACCTGGTGAATGAGATTCTGCAGTAATTAAAAAATCCCATTCACGTTGCATATAATATGACAACAATCCTGATAAACCAAGTCTATATCTTTTTTCCACAGAGGTTATTTACTACATGTGATTTCAGATATCCAAACACAAAACAAGGTACATGATTTCAGGTTGGGTATCTCCGTTAACTGGTCCAACAGACTACAAATAAGCTCTCTTACTTTCACAATTATTTAATATCAAATTATCTCATCTGTAATAACATTCATGTCTTTTACTAGAGCAAGACACTTAAATAAACAATTTTAAAAATACAGTTAGCTTATCTCTGAACATTTTCCTATAGTCAAGGTACTGAAAAATATTTATGACCTCAAAAATTCAAGCAGTTTCTTTTCCTTCAAAAACATTTTGGTGACATCGGATAAATAGCAACGTGTGAGATTTTTGCTACTTCTCAAGGAATTTGGATGTATGATACTTATAGATGTACATGTACAATACATCACAGACACCTCCAGAATGTCATTTTCACATTTATGGAACTTATGAATAAATGTAAACAGTAAGATTTAAGAACCAGCCTGTTGTGCGCTGCTGGTCCCCAACTGGCTCCGAAACTGTGAACACCCTGTGGTGGCACTCGCTGCGGTTGCACGCACAGAAACTGCTGATGTGACAAAACTAGCCCCACTAGTTATATCACAATGTTCCACAACAAAAAAAACAGTAATCTGATCAGTTCTCATATATGCTCCGGTGTCAGCGGAGAGCTGCTCTTATCTCAGGGTCTCGTGGTATCGAAGGGAGAACGCATGCAGAACGGTAGTGAAACACGTGGTTAGATAAACAGCCTATATTTGTTACTCTTATGCCACAAATTCATGCAACCGAGCATATAGCGACTCGTACAAACTTCTTGTACAACATAAAATTAAACTTGAAGAGAACTCAACTAAAAAGGAAACCCAACTAAAAGAAAAATAGCACATGCTAAACTTAAATCATGAACCGATAGTGGGATGGCTACACAGTTGATACGGCTGTAAATTTATATCCGAAGAAGCAAAACTAGTTAGTTATTAAAAGTTCTAGCAAGTCTTTTCACCACCTTCCATCGCGGCCTCATGGCTCCCATTTGCGCCCCTCGGCTTACCACGTGCGAACTTCGCACAACACGGCACACGTCCGGCTTCTTCGGCAGTCAAGAACAAAGGTGCCCAACTACAGCAACCACAATGGCGTCCCAAGATACCATGGTGGCCTACCTTCCGGTTAAACGTTCTATAACCTTCTAGCAAGATTAAATAACTGGTCTAGATACAAATTAAACAAACCAAAATCAACGAAAAATCTGCAAAATTCTGCTGAATTTAAAGACGTATTTCAATATTTTAGTATATAATTATTACAATAAAAATTATATTAAATAAAATCTCGGCATCGGACATTGCCGGCCGTTCACCATGCGGTATCCTCTGTGAACCCCTATCGTTGTCGGCCCCGCGGCACCATGGCCGGGCTGGCTGGTCGCATCTACATAATCTAAAATAAACACCAAAAACCTTCCAACTGCAATAACTTTTGAATGACAGAATTCTCAAAAATTTCTTAGAGTACAAAATTGCTTGGAATTTCATGCAGTTTCAGAAAAGTCCACATAAGACATATTTACTGACACTAGGCTGTCCAGCTCTTGGTTCTGAAGTGTCAGTAACACTAGCTAGCATTAATTATGCAAACAAATAAACAACAGAGACACTGAGCAAACCCTAGAAATACAACTGACCTATCCAAAAAGTATACCCCAAGCACAGACTTGTCGCTTCACAACCTCTCTCCTTAGAAGCCTATAATACATATATTTTGTGCAAAACATCTCTATACTAGTAATCAATGACAAAGAAGTTGCCAGGGTTATCTACTGTTGGCAAAGTGTATTATATGCCCCATGCATCTTGCTCATCAGTTGGTGGAATTAACGTGTTGCCCAGTCGCAACCACGTTATTGGCAATGTTTTCAGCATGGATGGTAGGGAGGTGATTTACAGCTGCTAAGAGGTTTCTGCTCTCAGCATGCTGATGGAATTACACTATTTCAAAACTGTTTCCTTTTATGCTTTATTTAAAAGAAAAATCTGTCAAGCTGCGTTTTGACATATTTTCCTGGGGGATTGTGAAGCGACCAGCCTGCGCTTGGGGTATACTTTTTGGATAGGGCGATTGAGTTGATGATCGCCACGTGCAGATTGACAATTTTGTCCCCTTCCTCCATTCCCTTCTGCAACCACTGCCTGTGTGGATTACTGAGTTTTAGGAGCGCTGTAAAGCGAGGGTGTGGATGTGTCAATGGTCTCAAGACGATCAGAAAGCATTCAGTTAAGGTTTAGCGCTGAATAGATGGTATGCGAGGTGAGTGACTAGGGTGTGTCCTGAGGCCCAACAGAGGGAGTCTTCTGCTAGCCACGAGAGAGAACAGGTGGTCTGACACGAGTTATGGGAGCCAGAGGAGCTCTAGGCTACGAGAGAAGATGTAGGCCTAGCAAAGTTAAGTATTTTCTCTCAAATGCATCCTTGTTTACTTAGAGACAGCATACCATTCATTTCTTGTAAAGTTTTGGTCAGTAGTCACACTCCTACATAGTTTCCTTAACCCTTTTAAGGCCAAGAGCTAAAATATTGGCATGCATTGCTTGTGCGAAAAATGCCAGGTGCCAATATATCAGCTGTGTATTTTTTAAAAATACAATTTAGTTTCCTTTGAAAATAAGTTATTCTAGAAAAACAAAGCTTGCAATTGCAATGAATTAAGTGAACCTTTGATTCCAAGTACAATTTTTTTCCAACTTGATTACTTTTATTAGTATCGAGTTATTTTGATTTTTAATAAATAATTGCAAACATTTCTGAAAGATATGATGGCATTTTTCACATGTGTACATCGAAGGAAGCTGGCACTAAAAGAATTAAAGGTTATTATTTATGACACCATTAACAAACAATTTACAGTCTTTGTTGATAAATTTGTTTTACTTAGGAGGATGAACTTGGGCTGACATCATTTTGTTTTACACCCTAGCATTAATACATGTTGATGTAAGAGGATGAAATGAAATAAAGTTTGCTTATATTTTACACTTTTAAAAGTTATAAGACATTACTAATTTTGTAACAAGCATTGTACTTGAAAACAACTGTAAGAAATTTTGTTTAAATTGAACTATTATAAAATGTTTCAAATTGAAAAGAATTTCTAAACTAAACTAACTCGTGAGATGTACCCAATTTCAATCTACCCTATTTAATTACTACTTTTAATCTTGCTTTAGTGATGTCCCTAGATAGATCCTGACTTCTAAGTTTGTCTCATGTGTTAATTACTTAGTTGATAACCTCTTGCAAACATTGAGTGAGTTTGTGTTTTTGTACTACTATCACTACCATCACCAAATCCTTATTTATTATTTGTAGAAGTTTAAAATTATCATCCCTGATAATGTTGATTATAATTTAGGCCTACTTTATAGCAAGAACAAAAATCTTCCTTTAGCTGTTAGTATTGTAAAAAAAAAAAACATTTTAAAAAATCAAAGTCAAAAGGACTATGTATGTCGTTAAAAATCATCATAGTAAAAAGTAACAACCAAAAGAAGTAATCAAGAGTTTTAATCAAAAGTTGTAACAAAAAGTTTTAATTTGTAATAAAAAATCATATTATAAAATTCTAATTCAATATTGTTATCAATAAATCAATACACAAAATACAAGTTGAAAATTAAAGCATAAAGACCATCAATGACTACAGAAACACTGAACATTGTCAAATGTAAAATGGTGCTATTTTATTTTGAGAGAAACACGCTTGCTCGGGATAGGTTGGGGATTGAGTTTTCAATCTGAAAGAATGTGTGATAGAAGCATTCCAGTGAGCAAATGGATACATTAACTAAACAGGGAAAGAACAGGAGAAATGTCAGCTTGGGGTAGTGTAGATATGGCAAGCAGATAACAAAAGCGCACTTCACGTGGTCAAGAAACTGGACTGCTTCACATGACGTCATCGTACATGTTCCTTGACAAGACCTCGTAACAGAGTTCTTGCTATTACCGAGTTTGCTATCAAGAGATTATACTCTACTTGCATTATCGCTTTTTGGCATAAAATTAAATTTGTAAGAAGATACACTTGCAGTACATCAGAACACAAATACTGCATAAGTCTACTAGCACTCTTCTTCTTCTTCCTGTCTGTATGGAGCCATTGAATTTGCAGAAGTGGCCATTTAGTAATATACAATTTTACAGGTATTTGTAATGTGTGATATTTAAACAGTCTCAATTCGCACTCAAATGAACCCCAACATAAAAAAGAATTCCACTTGATAAGCACCTTATTATTTCATATTGATTTAATGGGTATTCTTAAAAAAATTGCTCAAGAAGCCCACTGTCATGCTTTTTGCTTTCATATTTATGTGCATTACTCATTTGTATTACTCCTCCTATGAAAACTCTGTAACATAATATGCACACTCTTCTGTGTGCTGTTTTTATTTTCTGGTAGATAAACAATTATATGGTACTTACCACAAGCGCCATGAGATCTGACACAATTAGCATGTAGAATACATTTTGCCAACCTTGTGATGAAATCACACCTGCCAGTAATGGTCCAACTGCAGCACCTGTGAAAATTTCAGAATACACAGAAATGAGAAGATTTGACTAGCTAGTGGTGCAAAGGTTCTATAAGTACCGTTTTGGATAGAACAATGTAATAATAGCATATTTGTCATATGCTACTTAATGTACGTATTTGTAAGTATGTGCAAGTTGTTTAATTATAACAAAATAAATTTTAACTATAGTTTATAACGTGACATTCAAAATGCTTTAGTAATAAAAAATAATTTTTTCAATAATATAATGAATCATGCTGAAATTAAAAAAGTAAATTTTTTTAATAAAAATAAAACTCTAGCATGTTCAAAGCATTAATCTCTGGGTTACTAAAACTGTGTCATTTGGTAAAATAGATTACGCCTACCGGTTTTAACATATCATGATGCACCATAGCTCAGATACTCTTCAATCAAATTTCAGAATTTGGAATGTATTGTACCCTGCTACTATAATTGTTTGTCACTATATGGCACTTGCAGTAGTGATACTCACACATGAGAACCTTTACAGTTATTACTCTAATTAGACTACAGTAGTGGTGAAACAATGGTACCAGTGAAAAGAAAGCACACAACATATAAACTTGAGAACAGCTTGCAAGTTAGATCCTCAGTATTACATTAAATCAAAATCTTTACAGGCATCTGCAATTTAAATTCATACATCAAAATCTTACCAAAGAACTCCTAGTTTGAGTTATTAGTCTTACACGTACAATTAAAACTTATTTTTGCATACAAACACAAAATATTTCCATCACACAACTACATAACACACGACAATACTATGCAACTGTTTATCTTTTAAAATTGAGAAAATATGTTTCATTTACATGCATAGGTTCTAATGATGCCTGCACAGCATTCATTACCTGCTACTGTATAACAAGTTTGTGTGCAAACTTTTTAACGCAAATCATGCATTCATATTTATACTGTGAAGTAAGGTAAGTGGGCTTTCCATATTGTCAAAAGCGAGGTCATTAGAGACGGTAACACACAACTTGTTACAATGACAGGATTTGGGACAGGAGTTAGCCATGACCTTTGTTATGGAACCATCCCTGCATTCGCCTGGAGTAATTTTGGAAAACCATGGTGCACCGCTCCACCCTACTGGCTCCCCATCTGCCATAGGGGACATCGCCTGCCAGAAGGGCCGGCGCATATCCCATAAAATTTCTCAAACACTTGGCAGAATATAGAACATACTACCAGACTTATCATTTGCAAATCAAGAAGATAGGGTTTAGGCAACACAACAATTTGCAGCACCCATTTACAATTCAACATTTATTCCTAAGTACACATGTGAAGATTCCAATACACCTTAAAGGGGTCAAATACCCCTAAAACTATTAAAACAAAAGGCTCACACCCAGCCTCACAAAAAGATATTCCATTATAATCCCTAACTAAGGGCTTACAACCGCGTGCATGCTGCCCAATTTTACCGGAATCTAACGCATAAATGCCATTACACATTATCACAAGTAACCTATAGTATAGACTCTACATAAACTTTTAAGTTACAATCCAAACATCATTCTTAATTTGTCCATTCACTTTCTATGGCAGTTTTCCCAAACATTTCTGATATAAGCTTACATGAATTCTAAAGGGTAAAACAATGAACATCATAGTAATAATAGTCTTTTACCCTAACAATCATTAATGCACATTACACAAGTTGGTTAATCTAATTTATTCACTTTTACAACCAAATTATCCAAATGTTTCTGACCAGTTACAAAACATTATTAAGGTCCAATAGTGAACATGATATTGAAGATTGAGTACAATCTCCAAACACACACTTATAAAATCTTACTAAAATTCTAACACAGCCAAGTACATGCCATACAGGTGCTGCAAATATTTTACTTATCATGCATTTCTGATTTTTTCTGTGTGCTAGACTTCAACTTTTGGCACAACATTCCACCTCTATGACAGCTCGCCGATCGTTATTTCGCACTCCCAAACTGTTAGGAAGCGGTTCTGACTTCCACGAGAATACCCAAGTGAAGGAACAGTCCTACCTTAAACGTCTTGAACCAACCATGATGCCACTAGAGACGGTAGTCCCGACAGGCCTCTGCATCCTTTGACACAGCTTCCAAGAGTTCCAAGCTCATCACCGCACCTTGTCTCGAACCACTAGACGTGCGGCGACCAGGTCCGTTCAACCTTCTTGTCAACAGCTAGGCCAAAATGACCACCAATAGTGTGTTCAACTGCCGTCTCCCATGGCAATTATTTAAGCGGTATTAAACAATTTTGACTTCGCAGTTACACCACCACATAATACGGCCACGAGTTTGTGTCTCGTCGTTACTGTTCACAATGTCGCACTACTGCCTTTTCTAACGCTCTCAGTCACATCTCTGTCAAGCCACGCTCCGGCCACCGCTTGCACCACCTGCCTAGCCACAACCCCCTTCCCCTTCTCTTCCCCCTTCCCCCCACCTCTTCACCCTCCGCAAGACGCATGCACATTACGCCAGCTGAGGACAAGAGAAGAGGTGCGGCGAGGGAGGGACATAGTTGATTCACGCCCAGCTAAAAGGGGTAAAGAAGCCACCAGAAGGGAAACCACCAAAAGGACAAAAAAAATCAAATGCAAAAATTATTAAAACAACTCAAATACCTAAACTAAAAAAACCAAAACCACAAAGGGTCTCCCACACGGCTCAATGGAAAAGTGAAATCAGGATGTCTGGAGCCGGTGCAGAGATGCCAACCTTGCGGAGTGCCTGTCAGTAGTGAGCAACATTTTGCTATTTACCCACCCTTCGTGAAGAAGCAGGGGGTCCGGGGGTCTTCTCCCGTAAAAAACTGGATTCCTAGGTGCAAAATGGTGCTATTTAAGGAGTTTTGCTGGTAAAAACATCAATATTGTTTTTATTTAATATCGTAAAATGGAAACTGAGAAGGGCTGATAGTGTTTGAACAAAAAATGTCAGCTTAACTCATAAGAATCAACCAAAGCCTTAAATTGAAGGTAATTTGCATTTCGGACAAAATTTTCACTCAAAACACAAGTAACAAAACCACATGAATATTTGTCTGTGATCTTGAAGTCGAGAAACATTGCCTTAAATAACAACTTTGCACGAGCCGCGGTTGATAACAGCAAATTACGGTCTATGAGAAATTGTGTGAAATAACACTCTGCACGAATGACACTTGTGTCATCAGACGATGTGAAAAAAGATGTGAGTGGTTTACACTGACCTCTCAGACGACCATTTTCTTCGTGTTTTTTTGACGTGACATGACGCCTACAATCATCGCCCCCACCGTGTTTCACCAATAAATTGCATATGAAAGTTTCACAAAACACATTTATTGATGTTTTAGATGGCTGTAGGCATGCAAATTCTTCCGTGTAAGATTTATGATGCTGCTGATTTGGTATCCCACTAGGTTTCTTCCAACTTGAATGCTCGGACGTATTTCCAATAACAAAAGTTTTACTTTTCGACATTTTCTGCCATTAGCTAACACAAACTGTAATAAAGAATACACGCGGAATCAAAGCCACTTAACCTTGCCGAACCAATTAAATACAACGGAAATTCTCACACCTGAAAGTAAAAAACGAGCAAAACAGAAGACCGCAAGATGGCCGCTACATAGGATGCAAGGTTGTATCGCTCTCTGGTTATTTAAGTGTCTTAATCAAAGTAAATTACGAGCATTAAACATCTTTTGACTAAACCTCTTCTAATTTAGTTACCTTTGATATACAGTGAACCCTCGATAACTCGGTTTAAAAGGGGGGGGGGGAGCTGTCCGAGTTATGATTTGTCCGTGTTATCGAGGGGCGTCCGGGGAGGTAGGGTAATCAGTCATTAATCACAAGAAACGTGAGGAAACCAGTACACTATCATTTCTACAAGCAAAAGAGGCTGTAATAAATACTGTTTTGTACGTAACTATCGTATCAATTTACGGGAGGGCCACCATGCAGTGGGAAAATTAACGTAACGTGGAGGACTATAAAAGAATGTCAAACAATGTGGGCAGTCAGATCTTTATTTATTTTTTTATGCTGCTACTTCTGGCTGATCCTTTTTTTTTTACCTCTGTGCTACAAGCTGGCACCAGGCACCCTTATATCACATAGAAGTTTTCATCTGGCTGGCGTGGCGACAGCCAATGTGCCTGCACGTGTGAGAGAGATAAGAAATGATAGTTGGAGATAAGCTAGGGAGGTTGCGAGCGGAAGTAGTCGAGGTCAACCGGTACAGTCTCATGCAATACAACGCCGCACGTGACCACACGCATCTCACACCTCATGCAATACAAACGTCGCACGTGACCACACGCATCTCACACAATATGTTTACATTGAAAAATACCTTACGTCCATATGTCACAGTGTCGGGGCAGCAGCCAACTGCTAGCCTGACAGTTACTCTACCCTCCTACAAAGTTACAAAGGTATAAAAATAATTTTCCTCGTATACATGAATAAAAACGGTACTGTAATTAACAATCCTTCTGGGTCTCTGTACATTATATGAACACATTTTAACACTACTAATTTTAAAATTTAATTTTATGTACATAAATAGCATCATAGAACACATAATTTACAGCTTTATTCTTACACGAATTGTCATATTATAAAGCAATAAAATTTTAATCATGTTCTACAGATTTACCGCATTTACACGCGTAATCGCCGCATATTTTTGACCAAATTTTAGGCCCCAAAAAATGGTATGAGGCCATTATAAGGGGTTTTCAAAAAATTACCTTCTAATTTTTTTTGGTGTAGAATATAACAAATGTAAATTTTTTTTCTATATTTACTCGTTCACAACGTGACTATTTCTCCTAAAATAAAGAAAAAGATTTTGTCGGTGTATAGTAAACATGGAAAAATTAAGACTACAAAATCGTGTTAATCCATTCATGTGCGTCACTCAATGAAAATCGTTTAAAATTATCCCGCATAAGACGTTTACATTTTACGGTCCATTATATGTACGCTATTATTACCCGTGAAGTAGTTTATAAACAAATCCGATTCAAGTTTAAAACGTTACAACTCTCCAGACGCCGTTACGTTATCAACAGAGCATCATCAACCAGCGAGCGTGACTCATCGTGTCCGGCTTGGGCGTGGATGTTGTGTTGTTCTTTCACCACCCATATCGGCTCTTGAAAACATCGTTGTTAAAGGTGCGTAAAACCTTCTCAACAATTTTTCTACATCGCAATGCAAAGCAATGATTTTTAATTGTTCTTTTTAATGCCCGGGACAATTTGTTTTGCAACCATGAATTCATTGTACATACCAGAACAAAATAATTTTCCGTTTATGTGTCATTATAACCCGTACTTACCATCATTTCACAAGCACCACATTGAAATGTTTATTTATGACACACGTGCGTGCCTGGCTCGCCGGGCGAAGAGGGAGGAAAGATAAAGAAGTGAGAGGTCGGCGGCGTCGGCCTGCTGCGTTGCATCTTTACTCGCGCGTTGCGCGCCTCGCTAAGCAACATTTTATCACACGTAACTTGCCAGATATTTACTGTGGGATTATTAAATGCTAAGTAGCGATGGACGACTATGTTATAAAGTTTAATACTGTTCTAAAATATAATGTGATGAATTTAAGTCTAGCAGAAACGATTTTTTATGTCTTTTAACCAAGAAATAATTAATTAAAAATTATTAAAATTTTTTTAAAAATTCTGTTCCGAGTTATCCGAAGTCCGGGACATCGAGGTCCGAGTTATCGAGGGTTCACTGTATATTGTTTTGTGAATAGGAATTTTTTTAAAATTAAAATTCAAAGATTGTTTCTTGTTCTTTGCTTACAGTCACTTGTTTACTATCTCATATTCGTATTGTCTTTGCTCGCATTGATCAAAGATTGTTTTTGTTTACTTTTCATAAAGTAACAAAGAAAGTTCTATCATAATTTTGCAAAGAGTTGGATATAATCTCAGGTATGGCTACTGAAAATAGCTTTCGTATTCCCGGGAATAGCTTCGACCTCGGCAACTTGGCGGAAATTGAAGAAAAACACATGAAACTCAGGCACTTCCTTGATGTCAATGGTTGTAGACATTGTGAGCTAGTGATAGAGGACAGTGTTGCTTGTGACTTTTGCAACAAGTGGTTTCATTTTCCATGTGCCAGGATTGGTGATGTCGATGCTGTCCCGCAGGGCGAGTGGAAGTGTTTTCACTGTGAGTTTGAGGGTAAATCAGCAGAAGTAAAGGAGCTTGCTGATGTGTTGAAGGAAGGAATGAAACTGAAAGAAAGAGAAATTGAGCACTGGAAAGCAGAGTGTGTGAAACTCACTAGTAAACTAGCCAAGGTAACAGTAAAAAACAGAGAAGTGCCCCACGACACATGCTCCTCTGCTAAATTGAAATCTTCCCAGGAAAATTTTAGGGTTGTAGTTGGCAAGAATATAAAGGGCAAAATACCCAGAGAGCCATTCCCACCACTTGTTTGTTCACAGGTCACTCGACCAGAGCTGCCACTCAGGAACAGCTTCTCCGCCCTCGCAGGCCTTGAGGAAGACGATGCCGAGATCTTTCCTCAATCAACCACGAACTCTGCCAGACCCAAGAGGAAGAGGAAGGTGCTGATCTTGGGAAGCGGCCATGCGAGAGGCATGGGAGCGTGCGTTAAAGAAAAACTAGGTGAGGGCTATGATATTCTCACTTTCTGTAAACCTAATGCTGGTCTTGGCAGTGCTGTAGAAGATGTAGGTAGTTTAACAGTAAATTTTTGTAAATCAAACCAAGTTTACATTGTGGGGGGAATTGGTAACAGTATTTACAGGGATAAGCGGTACAGAGTTGGAAGAGACATCCGCAACATTGCCAGGGCTACCAGCCACACCAGTGTGTTGATCTGCGAGGCGCTACAACGGCATGAAAAGCCTGTCCTGCAAAGGAAGGTGCAGGCAGTTAACACCGCTCTGCGTGGCGGTGTGGAGTCTGGCAGGTTCAGCAACCTTGGTGTGAATGGGCTAGAGGGTCTGCATTTGAATCGTGTGGGGAAGAGGAAACTTGCTGACCTCAATGCCCGCAGGATTAATCAAGGACATTGCTCTAGACAGAGAATCTAGTCAGGTAAAAGAATCATCATCAAGATCAAATTCACGTACTAATAAAGTGATAAAAAATAAAACAAAACAGATGTGTCTTTATCATCAAAATATCAGGGGTGTCAATAGCAAAATAGATGAACTCTCAATATACCTTGATCAATTGTCTTCAGAATGCAGCTTGGATATACACATATTATGTTTGACAGAAACTCATTTAATAGAGCCTTCAGCTAAACAAATTCAAATTCCTGGTTATTCCCTCGGTGTAATATATTGTAGATCTAGTATGGCTAAAGAAGACACATGTATTTTTATATAAGATAATGCTAATATTAGTTATAAAAGTGATACACATCTAATATGTGAAGACCAAACTTTTGAGTGTAGTAGTGTTTGTATAACAACTGAAAGTGATAAAAAAAGTGGTGATTATGAACATATAGAGAGCTCCATCTGGCAACTTCAATCACTTCTTAAAATTACTTGAAAGTAAACTAAAATTGGTCTACCAACCTAACACAAAAATTATTTTGTGCGGCGATTTTAATGTTGATTACTTAATAGAAAGCAACAGGAAAACTGAACTAAATAATTTACTTAACACTTTCAATCTGAAGTCTATAGTTAACTTTGCACTAGAATAGAAACGACCTCTCAAACAGCTATTAGTAACATTTTCGTTGACAGCAACTTGATAAAACCTCCCCGTTGTAAATGGACTATCAGATCACGATGCACAAGTATTGATCATGACTACTATCAGTATACCTTCTAAAAGTGATCATTATAAGAAAACAAGAAATTTTTCATTAGAAAACATCATAAAATTCAAGGATGATCTACTTAGGGAGCAGTGGTCACCAGTGCTTACATGCACTGAAACAAATTTAAAGTTTAACACTTTTATAAATCAAGTTCTTCTACTTTTCTGAAAAAACTTTCCATCTAGGTTAACACACCACAGCACTGAATAAAAGAAAAACCTATGGCTTACAAAAGGAATAAAGATTTCTTGTGAAAATAAAAGAAACTTGAACAAGGCTGCTACTAGAAATCAAAATTTAATGAACCACTACAAAAAATACTATAAAACTTTAAGTAATGTGATAAAATGCACAAAAAAGAATTACGTCAACAATTCTACTGAAAACTCTGAAAATAAAATAAAAACAACATGGAACATTATAAAAAACAAACAGGGAAATTGCAAGACCTATGTTCAGCTTTAAAACTAAAGGTTGGTGATTTTGTATCAGTAGGCTCTAAAATAGTTGCAGATATATTTAATTCATACTATTTAAATGCAGTAGATGAAATGCTTCGCAAAGCCACTAAACCCAGTATACCATTCATCCCAGTCCTTCAAGGTACAGAATATCCTGCTACGACCCTAACATATACAACACCTAAAGAAGTAGAACAAATAATAAATTCACTACAACCAAAATTATCGAGCGGATATGATGGTATTAGCTGTAAATTATTAAAACAGTGTGCTTTTGAATTCAGTGCCACACTAAGTCACGTTTGTAATGCCATATTCGAAACAGGTTTGTTTCCAGACAAACTTAAAAGGCCAATGGTTACACCAACTTTTAAGAAAGGTGACCGTATGTGTGCAGCTAATTACAGGCCAACCTCCCTGCTCACTGCATTTTCGAAAGTAATTGAAAAATTAATTTTTGTAAGATTATTACGACATTTTGAGAAACACAATATCCTATCAAATTTCCAGTATGGTTTTAGGAAAAACTCTTCAACAAATGATGCAATTTTCAACCTGATTAATACAATTTTTAAAACATTAGATAAAAGGTTGCCAACTATTGGAATTTTCTGTGATGTTACGAAAGCATTTGATTGTGTACACCATAACTTGCTCACAGACAAATTAAAATGTTATGGAGTCACTAGTATAACTAACAAGCTACTAATCTCGTACCTCTCAGGGAGACAGCAACAAGTACATGTCAAAGATAAAACAACTTCTTTTTACTCAAAACCTGGTAAAATAAAATATGGTGTACCACAAGGCTCAATCTTAGGTCCATTACTATTCCTGGCATACATAAATGACCTTCTATGTTCCTTGAACCCCAGAACTACACCCATTTTATTTGCCGATGACACCAGCATTATAGTGTCTGGAGAGTCATTAGATGATCTTACAATGCTAGCAAACACTACTTTTACAAATTTGGAGTCATGGTTCTCTGCAAACAAATTAAATCTTAATCTTGGAAAAACACATATATTTCATCTTTTAACTAAGAATAGCAAACAACAGACTGACATTAATATTGTCAGAAATGCAGAAAAAATTAATGAATCAACTGTAACAAAATTTTTAGGCCTACAAATAAATACTTCACTACACTGGAAATCTCATATTGAATATATTTTACCAAAACTCAGTTCTGCATGTTTCGCTTTACGCAATATTGTTGATATCTTAAACAAAGACACAGTACAAATGGTTTATTATGCATACTTTCATTCTATTATGACATATGGCATAATTTTCTTGGGGAAATCCACAGACTGTAAAAAAGTGTTTCATATGCAAAAAAGAGCTATCAGAATCGAATCATGAACGGTAAAAAACAGTCAGATTCTTGTAGACCTCTTTTCAAGGCGTCCAAAATCTTGCAATTTGCATGTGTATATATGTATTCAATACTCTCGTTCATGTCCAAAAAGAATAATAATTTCCAGAAAAATTAACTATTCCACAAGCACAACACGAGAATAAAAAAGCACATTCACATGCCTTCTATAAATCTAAAACTGGTACAAAAAGGGCCTTCCTACTCCGGTAGCATACTTTTAAAATAAACTTCCCAAAAACCTTCAAGAAATGTCTTCCTCAAATCCAAAACTCTTTACAAAACAGCTAAAGGATTTTTTTGAAGAAGAAGCTTTCTACTCCAAGGAAGAATATTTGAATAATAAATATTAGAAAATCCACATATTGTCACACATTGCACAAATCTCTTCTTTTTTCCTTCTGCTTCTCTTTCCTGTTTTCTGTTTCAGATTTCCAAAACAAAGAATTTATAGAGTTTGTGTACAGAAGGAGCTGACGAAGATTCAACATGAATTCATATACCGTATGAGATAGCAGTGTCTGTATAAACATGCGTAATTGTTGTAAATGTATAAGTTTTCTATTTATTATGTAATCTTCATGATTTGTCCAATATCTTTGTACTATTGTGTATTGAAAAGATCTTACGGATGCCACAAAACAAACAAACAAACAAAAACAAAGCAGCACCGCACAGATATATTGAGGCGTTACTAGACACTTGAAAATATTTTGTTGAGAAACATGTTTCTATGCCTTTTTTCCCCCCAAGTGTGACATCATGCATGAGAAAACCTATGGAATCGCCAAATCACAACACAGCGTTTTGCCGTGATGTTACGTAAATAAACAAAACATTAAATTCATTCAATCCATAGTTTTTAACCTATCATCCGTATTACTGTAGTCAAGAATCGAGTCCAATGTGTTACCATTGTGCCATCTTGCTGGGTCATTTATTCTGTGCCCAATGAATTTATAATGCAATATAACTTTGTATAATTTTGCAGTCAGTAAACATATCTAGAGAACAAGGACAGTTGCTAAAACAGATTTTAAAAACTTAATAACACTGATGACATATGGTGTCTGACAAAATGAGAAAGAAATAGTTGTGGTTGAATTGATGATTTAATAATATTAATTACAAAGACTCCTATGTAGTAAAGACACAAATAAATAAAGTTCTCTATTTATTATGTTCAGTTTCAACTATGTATCTGCATACTTAGTGCTTACATGTAACATTTGAAGTACACTGGACCATCAATAACTCAGAATTCAACATTGTAGACTTTAAGACAAAATTTTTAGTAATGAAAAACAATTATAATTATGCATGAAAGGTAACGTGAAAATGCTTTATGAATGACTACCAAAATTAGTAAATCAGTTATTTGGTACCTCCATTGAGTGCCTGTCTTCCAAAACTTAAGAAAGAAGCTGTTAGAAATGTTTAATGTTTAGTTCTAATTTCAAGTTTAGTATTTCTGAGTTTCAAAACATGTACTATATTCTAAAGTGGATGGACAGCTACAGGAGATAAGATACAAATATCCAAAAAAAATAAACAGCAGGTAAAGAGGGGATGGAAGCAGCAGAAGTACTACTGATTAAACATTGACAGATTGACAAAAGTTCCAGAATGACAAGATGGCTACCAGGGTTTGTGAGAGACTGCATATAGTTATTAACTGTCCTAGTCAGTATAATTTGTGTTTTTATAAAACAGCAGTTTATATGTTGGTATGACAAAATTAACTGTTTTACTACAGTGGGTTATCCACAATGTTCAACTATCTGTGACATTTGTCTCTCTGATGAGCACAGATAATTGTGCATTGGCTGTATTACATTTTGTAAGTAAACTTTGGAACCTTACTAACTGTTTCAACATACTGAAATACCTTAAATATGTTTTCTATAGCTCTGATAGCGACATTACATTCTCAACCAAGCAGATACAACATAACTCAAATGGTAACAGTTAACTTCTAGAAAGATATGAAATTTTTGTAATAAGGTATATATAAGAAATTTTTATGTTACGCCCTTTTGACAAACTACAGAAAAAGGATGTAACAGTAGGGTGGTACAGAAAATGGGGCGTATTCAACTATATATGCAAAGGTTTACAAAATGAAATAGATGCCAGAAAGTATACCAATTACAAACAAATAAATGGCATAAATATAAAGGAAAAACACCACTGTGCTACTTTAATTTGATATATTATTCATAATTTAACAACAGTTTTTACAAATTACAAAACATATAACACCAAATTCAATCAGCTGCCAAACAATTAAATATTTCCATACAATTAGACTAATATGAGTAAACCATCCATTGTCTTTGAACAACAATACCAAATGTATTTATATTGCAGATGACTGAACTGTCTAAGAAACTTCTGAGAAATTGGGATATGGCAGTCATATAGTTTTAATGCTGTTATGCAGATTATATAATTTGCTAACTGTGAGCAGTTCCCCACATTTCTCCAGGAGTTTTTGTATTACTTTCTCGATTTGTGGGTTAGGTTTTTGAAAACCATACTGACTAGTAATAGGGAGGTTTTCTTTTTCCACAAGGTAGACTGGAGGCACACTATTATCAATGTTCATACAGCAGTATATGGAAAACCAAATGGCAGCTGAACAGGAACCACAACCAGTAAGACCAGTAAGGTAATTCATTAAGTACAAAATGCAGCCATATTTTTATTTCTTCCTTTTAAAATTCTGTAGCATTTGTGCTGGTAATATGGAATGAATTATCCACCAATATTAAAAAATGGTTTTCCAATGATAATTCAGATCTGCTAGTCATTATCTATAAAGTATTTCCAATGATAATCTCTCATGGAAAGAGTTCATCTAGGTTAGCCACTATTGTTTCAAAACAATGAGTAAGATTTTAAAAAAATTTAAACATAATCTCATTTTTTTTATAATTTTCTTCTGTTAGTCTAGTTTTTTCTGAAATGGCATAGTGCTGCAATGGCATATATAAAATACATTTTGTTTCCAGTTTGCTCCCATACCAAGAATCTTTAAAAAAAAATTATGAATGTGTAAGCTTAAACCCATCTCACAAAAATATCACAACCACAATAAAGCAATTAGCTTTCACTGTTCTCATAAACAAGCCCATGATGGTAAAGTCCATTAATTTAAGATATCAGGATGTGATTGTATGGTCTGATGAAGCAGTAAAAGCAGCCCTGAACAACCAATTTGTTAACTTAAATCACTGACGTTGAAAATAGTGTGTAGCATTTAGTATACGTGAAATATCAGTAAGAATTGTGGTGTAACCACATAGTATAATAACACTGCTCCATATAAACAAGCCCATGATCCATATCCAGCATTAGTAAGTTAACTATTTTATTCTATTCAAATTGCATAATTTCTATGAGTATTTTACAAACAACCACACCATTATCAGTTGACCTGTACTGGTAACCAACATAAAGGAAGGTCATAAGTAGTACTGCATCCATGGGTTTTAATGCACAAATTCGGTTGGCTAAAATTCAGAACTTTTAGTCAAAATTAACCTATGATCTTTGAAAAATTTTTGCAATGGGGATGTACGACAAGATGAGCATTCATGGGTATACGCCATCGCTTGCAAATGTTGCCAAGTCGCAGATAAACACACAAAAACATAAAAATACAAAAAAAAATAAGAAAAATAAGAAAAATAAAAAATGCAACAAAATTACGAAAAAATTTATTAAATGAGACTAGATATGGTCGTTGTCAACACACACATAAATAATTCCAGAATAGGAATATAGTCAGTATATGATAACAGAAACTAACAAAAAAACAAAAAACAGACAGAACAAAGTATATGAACAGGTCAACGATGATGGACAAAAAAAATGAGGACAACACAAATGAATACAGTGACAGAAATTATTGAAGGTGAGACAGTGAGCGGGCTCCTAGGGTTTTCGGGTGGGTTTTTAGTTTGCTTTCTTAAGTTTTTATTAGTTTTTAGGGGGTTCTGAGTTTTGTGGTTTTGTTTGAGAGTCTGCCTTCCCTTTCTTCCCCTCTTGTTTGCCTGGTCTGGTAGGCTGTTTAGCGAGAAGGGTTGTCCCGGTTAACTGCGCTATGTCTTCCCCTTTCCCCTCGGTCCGACTTCTGTACTGGCCATGGAGGGCTGGGCCTGGAGGGGGGAGAACTATTTCCGTCTGCCAGCGGTAGGGGCGCTAAGGAAGCGAGTAGCTGACTCTTGATGCGTGGGGAGGGCGCTCACTCTTAGGTCAGACGTGGATGTGTAAACTTCGAGAGCTAGAGAGGCCGGAGTGTGGTTCTGTTGTACCGTGGTATTCGACGGAGAAAATGAGTCGTAACAGGCATGCGGGAGTATCGCAAGTCGCGGCCTAAGTGTCCCGCGAAACTTCTGATTTAAGAATCGCCCGTCTTGCTGTTCTGAGAGTGAGTGGCTTCACACGACTATCAGTGGAGTTCTTTGGTGAGTTTTTCCGTCCGCCTTAGCTTGAGACCCATTCATCTAGCCGCGATTATCGTCCTGCTTCCTTAATATTGAGAAGGAGCGGGAGAAGTTCATGCCTGATTGGAGGTTTTTTTTTTATATATTTACTGTCGGATTCCGACGAAGCATAGTTCATACCGCCCTGTTGTCCAAAACATGGATAAAAGTAATAGTTTTCTTAAAACGTCTAAATAAGTGACCCTTTGACACGTCATTCACGAAGCAGTTATTCTGGAGTGTGGTGTGATTGGATTAAATGGTGGGGGAACAAAATGGTAAAGCGCACAGAGTGGTAATAAATTTTTAACGAGTGTAATGTCAACGAGACCTGTGTTGCTTTGTGAAGAAGTGAATGTCAATAATTGTTCAGATTTTGTAATGGCCCGAGTGGCGACTGTGTTTTCTGGTAAAAGTGGGCATTAAATGCAGGTTTTTTATATCACATGCGTGTTTCCTTTGCTCGAGAGGAACCTTTTCATTAATTCGCTATAAGCATTGGTTATTTGAACTGGTGGGGACTTGCCCCGAATGTTGGAATTGTCATGTGAGTGTCTGTTTTTAGTTAAATGGTAATATAGGCCTTCAGCCTCTGGAGTCATCTCCTTGGAGTTCGGCTCAACAGCACAACGAAAACAACACAGACGAAGATAGCAGGTTCTCTTCGATGACAACAGATGCGACGTTTCAGGAACTGAAATCTGTTCCCGTCTTCAGGCACACCAACAGTCTGACGATCATGAACAGACTGACTGTGACGACTGGAAAAAAAAGGTCTTATATAGGGGAAGCACCTGCTTCTAGCTCGGTCAATGAGAGCGCAGCTGTCTTCTGATTGGTCGCACAGCTTGTAATAGGATTATATGCTGCAGTGATGACTTGCTGTATTACAGAGTTTAGTACGAAATTCTAGAAAAACTACTTGAAAATTGTTTCATTTTTAATTAAAGGAATCCAAATATTCTTTAATTATATACTTTCTTGGCTGAAAACATTACTATTGCTGACAATGAAAGGTGATTCTTTTCTTTTTCTTTTTGTCTGGTTAACTTCCAAAGTAATTGGAGATGCATTTGAGTCTAACACTGGCCCAGTTTACTCTCTCTGGCCGAAGGCCTTAATAAATAAACTCCCTGAATACTTAGCCCCACGGCTAAGCCCACACAAATGGGGCAAGACTCGAGCAAAACTCCTACCTATTCTTAAAGATGTAGGCTGCAAGGTTGGTCAACAACATTCTTGAACAAAGAAACTCGTGTAAATTCACTTATCATAAATATATTCAGGTAATTTCAGATCTAATCGTCGATCGCCCAACACAAAGAATAATAAAGGACCTTTTACTTATTATTAGTACAATTTTACTCATGGATTTCTCCACCACAACACATTAACGCCTCTCATAACATTCATCCGCATAAAGTCTCCACCAATTTCACGGAAACCTACAGGTTAAAAGACAATCCCCTTTTCCCGAGGGCGACATTAAATTTCCACAAACTCGTCAGCCTGTACACATCCAGGCGCAAGCACATTTACCATCACTCGGCGCTCCCGGTCTCCATTAAGGCCCCGCTTGAGATTAACGGAAGCTAGATATTCTCCATATGCCCAAATTCTGTGGACCCCATCGGCAATAAATGTGACGGCACGAAATCAGTGGGGGAAGACTCATCCATACCTTGATGTTCCGCTGTCTGCTTAGGTGTAAACAGTCGTTCAGTTTAGTTCATGTATGATGAACATGGTAGCCTGAGTTTGGGTCCCCTTTCTGGGGAGGGGAGGGAGTTAGATCTTATAAGAGTCTGGAAGTGGTTTGCCCCATTGACTTCTCAGTGGTTCATATTTTAGGAAGGGGGTTACCACAGTCGTCTGAGCTGAGTCTTCCCATTTGACTCCGGACCTGGTCCTCCACTGGCCATGGAGGGGTAGGCCTGGAATGGGGAGAGGGTGTGGACTCTGGTGGAGTGGGATAGGGGAAGTGTTGCCTGGTGCTGGTTTGGCTAGAGAGGCTCACTTATGTGTTGAAAGTGGCAGGGTGAAGAGGTAGCTGGATGGAGTCTTTGCTACTAGAACCTGGTGGCCCGACAATGTTGGAGGAGGTGTTGGAGTTAGAGAGTCTAGCCTTTCTCTGCATGAGCAAAAGAGTAGCAGGCCATTTGAGCTGAATGGTGCTGCTAGAGTTTGGAGAAATTGCAAACAAGTAGAGGAGTGCTAGCTTCTAGGACTTGGAAGCGGTGAGTGTGCGGCCTTTGTGTCGCTCAGTTATTTTGCTGGGACATTTTTCCCATCGCTTGGGAAGGATTGCCATCCGCCTGTCCGCCAAGACGCCTTGTGAGGCCTAGAAATATGGGACTTATAATAGCTGCCCAATTAGACTTGGAGTGGATTAACCTCGGTTGCCATTCTCCAAGTACTATTGGATTTGTGGGTTGTAATGATTACTGAAATGCACGGAAATTGGATGAAAGCTGTTGCTAGAGGTATCGAGAGTTGCACACTTTTAAAAGCCGTCCAGTTTAAAAAAGAAGATTGCAAATGTAAAGTGTGTGTCGTAAATGCACAATTGTGTGTGTAAATTCTTGATGTTGCGTTGTTGTAAAATTCTCATAAATAAGAAAACAGTTGTGTGCACTTGATTAAGTGGCAAAGCAAGGAGTTTGCATAAGACATGGAAGACGAACTGAGATATAAAATGTTTATTGTAACCGTCATTTTAATTGAGTTATAATGTAAAAATGCAATTCATGTAATGTTAATGAGCGGAAATATAAACCCAAGAAGTGTATTTGTGAGTCTCAAATTCTGGGTTTTCCTGAAGCAACACGATACCCGACTGCTATAAGTATTGGTTGGGGGTGATCAGGGGACTTGCCCAGTGTTTAAGTGAATGGGAATTTTGGGTTTTAGCCCGCTGTGTTTGTTGTGTGGGGAGCCAAAGTTTTAAGGGGCCTTCTGCCCCATGGTCACGAGCCGGAGGGCTCAGGTGGACTCATCACACTGGCAGTAATATCTATTGCCAATACACATGCCCCTTGACCACGGCGCGCAGAGAACACACATGAAGCCTCAGGTATCATCCAGCGGCACTTGTCTCTATACTTGCTTCTCATTGGTCCGGAGCCCAGCCAATCACACAAGCTTTGCTACTAGTGGCCAAGAAACTTTGAGACCATCCAGGCTATAGAAGCCCCAATTTTCTAGCGAACTTCATTCACATCTTGGTGTTCCGACCAGCTGTGACTTAGCCTGAAGACGGGGATAAATCTCAATCCCCGAAACGTTGCATTATTTCGTCGACTTTAACATGTGTTGCCTCTTGTTTTTTATTTGTTGTACTTCCATCTTTTCTCATAGTAGGAATCTGGTTTTTCTTTGTGTCTGTCTATTGTGTTTGGGTGTTATCAAATTTTATTATTCAATCTTTAGAATTCTTGCTGAAACATATAATAGAAAAATAGAATAAAAGTGACTAAGTTCCTCTGTGATTGTTTAGCTTACATTTTCTGTGCCTTTGGTGTATTTTATTTGTATTTTGTCACTTTGTTTTTCAATACATGTTTGGTCAACAAAACATGAGCAATGGCGTGTGTCCACAAACCAATAAATTCCAATTGTAAACTCCCAAACAAACATTTAAAAATCTCAGACTGATATGTGTTTTTCGCACTGTTGATACAAGTGTTAGTGTGATAAATTGAAGTTTTTTTGTTACCTTGGTATTGTTAGTAAATAAATTTAACTTTCTTCTGTAATGAGTCAAACGTCACTTAATTCTGTACCTTGCATCACACCTCATTTAACATGGTGCACTTCTAATGTCATACTGCCTATCTGGTTGCAAAACAACACATATTGTATTGGCTAAAAATGTGTCTTCTTATACAGAATATTGTCTACGCAGTCCACACTAATAGCCCTAGAAGTTTGTGATATGAATTTCCAAACAGCCTATATACACATTTAACAAAAAAATTTTAGTAAATAATAAAATTATGTAATTAAAATATTTAATAATATGTAAAGTAAATAGCTCTGGGACCCAAGTTTATTTATTTAACTCCCAAAAAGAAAATAAAGAATCTAAAATATGAAGTAAACAAAGTGGTTGTCTGGTCACTGTTACTGACCACATCATGACATTATAAATGTTAACAATATGATAATTTATCCAATAATTCAATAGTATTTATACTTAAATAATATATTTTTGTTATGAAAAGATACAAATATTTCATGAATCACAATTAAATCCATGTTTCCAAAACATGTACTTAATGTAAGTATTTACTCCCTTGGTTAAAAATATTTGTATCATTATTATTGTATTCTTGTACAGTTAAATGAATGTACTGGCTATTATATGGGTTACCCTCTGTTTTTCTAAACATTATTTTGAGAGTATAAATGTGGGAACCCAATTATCCACATATGAACCCAGCCTGTTTCTGTTTCTCGGAGGCATCTGTAATTTTGGGTGTCAGCCTTTGAGGTGCAGTGCCAGTTTCTAGGGATTAAGGTAAATACTGTCTCACTCGTCACATAATTCAATGACAGCTGTACCAGGGCATCCCTGTGTAGTATACACTGGTTTCTCAATGTCTGGTTCTGTTTGATCATGTTCTGATTAAATTTTAAGTGATGGTGAGAAAAGTTATAACTATTATTATTATTATTATTATTATTATTATTTATTATTATAGTAAACAGGGCATTAAGATCAAGATGGCGGGTATTTGAATGAATTAAGCTATTAGCGTATGTGCTTGTTTTTGTTAAAAATAAGTAACTAGGAATACACATTTATATGATAAGGTATTCTGGGTAATAATACATATAATGTGAGTTAGGCCAAATACTTAACTAAAATTTTCAAACTGTGAAACAAACTAAACTTTAAAAGTATGCAAAAGCACATTCAGGTACCATTAATTTTAAATAACTTGGAGCTATGTTGTAGTGCAGTATGACTGAGCAGTAATGTGTGTATGTCATTCCGTACTGAAAGGAATTTTTGGGTTCAAATCTTGGTCATGTCAAGACATATATTTAAAAATTATATAGATTTTAATTTTATATTCAGGTTTCATTATCAACAATTTATTTACTATCACTAACTTAACTTTATCACACTTTGAAGTTGCCACCTTATACGCATCACCTTTCCAGATCTGTTAATGGTTAAATCCAGAGAAAACATCCCATAAAACAAAAACGTTTTAATTTTTATTGCTAGAATGAAAATATTTTTTCTTAAGCTGAAATAATACTATACATTTGAGCATGTACTAAAACAGATTCAAGAATGATAAATCAGCAACTAACACACTACATTTTAATGACTATTTTATGTAAAAAAAAATATTCTGTGCACAATCCTCACAACCAGTTCTATAAATGAAAACTAGCACAAATTCATAACTGTAAAGTAATAAAAATTAGAATAACATACCAATTGAGCCTGTACCATCTATAATTGCTGTAACAGTCGCAAGAGCTCTTGAGTTTCCTTGAAGAGAATGATGTGTACCCAATTCTGCAGAGACTGCTGTAGTGATAAGGGCATATGGTCCATTCACCAAAAATCCAATAATGAGAAGTAAAGTGATGTTAGTTGTCAAACTTTCTGCCCCAAATGATTGATAAACAAACATCTGAAAAAATCAGAAGTAATATTTAAGTACTGGAATGGTACATCTACAAAAAAATATATGTAAATAATATAAGGTTAATACCAAGCAATAAAAATTTGAAACATATTAAATAAGACCACTAATTTCATTTGAAAATTATTAAATCAAGTAAAGGGAAGTTGACAGGATTACTATATACCACAATTAACATCTAGAAAAGTGAATATGTTTTAAAGTATATGATAAAATACATTTTATTTATGTTGGCAATTACTATGCAAATTATGGTCTCAGGTGCACATAAATACAGAGCAAATATTTTCAATTAAAATTTTCTGTCTCGCATAGTAACAACTACTTCAGCTATAGTATGTGTAAAGTATGAAAATGCATGACTTTGAAAAAATTTCTCTTCCGAGCAGAAAGTTTACAAATAAGATGACATAGATTCTGTTCTTTTTCAAGATGTGAGGATGTTGTAATGAACAACACTGCCATTAATCTTTATTACATGTGAAGTGTCAAAACCACACAAACTGATAATGTATAAACAGTGTTGGACATTAATCAATTAATATTTCATTCATTGTAGTAATTGATTAAACAATTAACTGCAATTAATGTAATCACAATCTAATTGCAAATTATCCGTTAGTTGCATGATGCAATTAATTTATTTAAAATGTGTTGTGTTAATTGCAAGATACAATTAAAACATTTCAACTAATATTTTTAATTGTTGTAAGAAACAATTACAACTAACAATTAATTAACATGTATCTCTGCACTGCACCTGTAGGTGCACACAATATAAATGACCTTTCTTGTTATCGTACGTATTTTGCCACAAAACTTTCCTTCTGTTTCTGTATATTTTCCAATGCAATTGAAACTGTCGCTATAGCTATTGTTACCAGTGATTTTGCAAGTACAAACCCTTAGTCATTTGCGCGGGTGCAAGTAAAAGAATAGTGAACATCGTCTGACACAGTTATAAGCTCTCGCTCAGACTTAAAACAATCTACGTAACTTGTGTCTCTGTCTCTCTCGCGTCACGTCTTCGCTTGCGCGGGGCGCCCCGTCCGCCAGTCACTATGTGTGCAAACATCAGTCGCCTGCAGCGTCAAACGCAAAGTAGACGTGTATATGTCACTTGCTATCCTAAAAACCAGTTCACTACACTGTACCAAAACGGAAACAAACAATACTGTATGTGTGTGACCTGTGTCAAGTGTAAAGCATAATGATAGATGACATTAAGGACGACAGTGATATATCTGCGAGTGTGAGTGTTTCGGACAAGAATGAGACGTATGACGGTTTATCACCCTTGCCATCAACCAGCACTGCCGATGACACTGCGGCTTCTGAGTCATCGCGGAAATTGTGGCTTCTTGTACTTGGCAGTATATATTTTAAGCACTTGCATGAAGAATCATCAGGTAATAAAATCACAGCTCTTTGCATGAAATGCCCTGAAATATGATGACAAAAGTTAAAGGGTATAACAATTGTACATCAAATTTTCTAAGCCACTTGAAAAGAAAGCATGGAGAACAATGCATTGAGGAGTACAAAACATAAGTCAAGAAAAAGTGAGGGAAATGAGAAAGACAAAACCACACATGTTGCGAAAACCGAAGTAAGCAAATTAACGAAAACTGATAAAAAGAAGCCAACCCAAGATCAGTTCGACGAAAATATTGTGAAATATTTCATCCATTCTGATACGTACAATTATGTACAACAGAAGACCCGTACTTTTTAAATAATTTTACGGATTAAGACATATCTGAAATGGACATCACACTTATGAGTCAACGTACCCTAGGGCAACGCATAGCAAATTACTACGAAAAACTAGTGACTGCAATCAAATTTGAACTAAGTGAAGAGGAGTACGTATGCACACCATTGGACATTTGATCTAGTAAGAATAAATGTTTTATTGGCATCACAGTGCATTGGATCAAAGATGACTTTTGCGCAGAGCTTCAATTGCATTAGTCTGTCAAAGATTTAAAAGCATCCATAGTTGCGATCATTTATCGGATATCATTCAAGAAATAAATGCAGAATACAATCTAAATTCGCACCAAATTGTTGCAAAAGTGCAGCAATTTTGTAAAAGCATTGAAAATATTTGGTGTAAAATTATCCAACATAGAACTTGTAGATACAGAAAAACAATTCCAAAGTTCTCAGTCTCTTGAAGATAGCTCTGAGTCAGATGATGATGAGACTGAGCTAATGCATCCCGAAGAATTGCATTTGCTACCTGTGCATTTCAGATGCTGTGCACACACATTGAGCCTTTGTGCAATAACAGACGCAAATAAAGTTTTAAGCGCTCAAAATACTACATTGTTGGGTATGCATGCTGCAGTCATGAAGAAACGCAATGTTCTGTGGAAGACTGCAGCACGTCCCAAGAGTAAGGAAATCATTAAAGATGTAAGCAACACACATTAAGCCGGCCTGACGAAACTAGATGGAACAGCCTAGTTCACCCTCTGAAGCAAATACAGAGTATTAAAGAAAAAACCTACTTCTTCATAGATATTTGAACATTAAAAACGTAATCAAAGAAAATTAATTTAAATACATAAACAAATATCTCATCTGTGCTGCACCTATGGCAGAAGCCCTCGACATAATGCAAAGCGAGACAAACACATATTATGGTATAGTGATGCCGTATCATCTGGCCTTACGCAAAAAACTGCTGAAAATTAAAAAAAATAATAACTTTGCTTATTGCAAGCTGTTGGAGTGTGAAAAACATATTTTGTTACGTTGCTATGAACAGCAGTTATATTTAATGTCTTAGGTTGACAATACAGTGACTTGTGTTATTTTGTTTAGGTTGGCTATCCTGCCATAGTGTATAGTTTGTGTTCAGTTCAAATGTAATATTCGTGGAGTAAAGATGTGTTGTTGGAGCAAATCAGTTTTATTTTTACATGCCCAGTTGCCCTATACTACAACACGTTATGGGCCCAGGCGCTTAAGTGGTTAGGAAGTAAAAGCGAGTGGTATGAGTTTTTCCGTTTTTGTGCCCGCAAGAAAGGTTGAGTTCCTATTTTTGGGAAAATGCTTAACGCCAGTTTACCGAGTGTACAAAAACTTGTCGGTCGAAAGAAATATTAAATTGAAAATTTGCAATGAAGGTCCTTTTGCAACATGACGACTTGTGGAATGTTGTTAAGGGGAAAGATGAAGATATGTGAAAGGAAGAAAAAGCTTTCGCTAAATTAGTTTTGTGCATTGATCCAATAAATTTCTCTCACATCAAGACTGCGCCTACCGCTAGGGATGCGTGGCAACAACTTGAAAAAGCTTTTGAAGATTCGGGACTAACAAGGCGGGTTGGTTTGTTAGGATCTTTAATAACAATGAGATTAGAGGAATGTAAGAACGTGGACGAATACGTTGATAGAATCATTTCTACTGCCCACAAACTCAATAAAATTGGGTTTGAAGTGAACGATGAGTGGGTCGGGACGTTATTGCTGGCCGGTTTACCGAGCGAATATCACCCAATGATAATGAGAATAGAGAGTTCGGGAGTACAAATAACAGGCAATGCGATAAAAGTGAAGTTGCTACAAGATGTTCACGGAAACCAGGCAGATTCCTATACATCTACTGACTGAGATGCGGTGCTAATCGCCTGAAAATACAAGAAGAATTCTCAGGAAAATGTGTCCCAGCCTAAATCACCTGTAGTTTGCTACAACTGCAACAAGATTGGACACATTGCCCGAAATTGCCGAGCGTCTATGAGAGGGATGAAAGCAGTGAGTACAAAGACGATAAAAGCAAGTCATTCAACTACAAATGATTATGTTTTTGCTACTATAGACAGTTTGATGCCCGAAAATAGTAAAATGGGACAGTGGTATTTTGATTCTTGTGCTTCCACACACATTACACACAGTAATAAACATTTAAAAAATGTTGTGGCATGTAACACAGAAATAGTTACTGCAAACAGAGTGACGTGTACCCCATACACAACACTCTCTACTTTAACAGGTGTACTCTTATCTGTCCGTGGAGTTGTATACATCAATGTCTACATTTCCTATCACTGCACCCTGAAGATTTGAACTGTTTGCAGTAACTATTTCTGTGTTACATGGGGTACATGCCACTCAGCCTAAAATTGTTCAGCCTAAAATTTGGCTGGATATATTTTAGGCTGAATGACTTTAGGCTGAGTGACTGTAGGCTGAATAATTTTAGGCCGTATGACTTTAGGCTGAATGACTTTAGGCTGAATGAAATATTGATCTAGGCTACTATGACATGAGAAGTGTTGTATTTTTAGGCTGAACGACACTAGGCTGAATACTTTTAGGCTGAGTGGCGGTCCAAGTGTGCAGTAGCAGAAAAGTTTAAGTTTTGTGCCATTCACAACTTCTTATGGTTGAATATTTCGCTCCTAGGTGGCAGCACTGTAACGATACATTAAAGAGTATGGTAGTGTCAGTTATGAACTGAAGATAGTGCCACGAGCGCTGCGTCTTCGACGTTTTCATCTATAAACAATAAAGGGTACGAAGTAACATATGTATTATAGAGTGGAGTTGAAAATAAGCCTTTTTTGGTCTAAAACAAGTCAAGCAGTTTTTTCATACAAGGAAATTTTAAGATTAAAATATTTTAACATTATAACTCCTTTTCTTTTTTTGCAGTCTCTTGCTCTGTGTGAAAAGTGAAGAACTCACGCTTATTATGCTGGTAGAACTAACAAATTTATTCAGTAACCAATTAATACCTCACTGTTTCGTATTATATTCTTTACAAAAATTACGTTAATCACGGTAGGTATAAAATTTAAAACATTTGAAAATATTTCAATGAATGCTTATTTACTCTGATATTTTGATACCGAAAGCAAGTTGGTGTATAATATTTGTTTAGTATTTTAAGACATTGTCTCGATTGTATTCAAGTGAAGTTCACCCAAATTTGCAAGAATGTTTTTCATGTCTTAATTAGCATTGCAACATAATTTAAAAAATAATAGTATTACTACAAAAAAAACGTATTGGAAGTGAAATGGTGTACGGCGTGATATATCTACCAAGCATTATAGTGGTAAATTTGATACATTAGAAACATTTTCTTAGGCGTGCAACATCAACAATAAGCCTTAGTATCCTAATACTCGCAAGTTAAGGTCAACTTTGTCACAACATACAGTTACAGCTGGAAATGTCTTAATTATTTCATACTTGCAAAAATGTACATTTCCAAGTTTTTTCTACGTGTAAAGATCTTAACATTCATTACAATATGGCATCAGCCACCTCATTGCATTGTTTTATTTTCCGCTCTTATGAAAACGCGAGAAAAATATGTGAACTTTGCTATTAAAGCGTGGATTCTGTTTATCTTGCGCTACAGTACGAGCATCGGAGTTGAACTTCTAACATATGTTAAGGCCGTAATCGGTCCAGAAATGTAAAAATTTAATACAAATTGCTGAACTGATTGCTGCCTAAATACATGTTAAAAGTTGAACTGTGACGTGTTTACTGTAGCTCACGGTAAAATAAAATGCCTGCTTTAATAGCAAACGTCACATTTTTCATCTTGAGAATTAAAAAAAATAAAAAATTTAATAATAAGATTGATGTAGAGGCTGAAGTACTCGAGAACTTTTCATTAAATTTCGGTTTACTTTTTAACGACACTATTTATTAGAAGCATAACTAAAAATATTTAACCCAGTAGAAAATGAAAATATTAACAAAATCCTACAAAACTTGAATATGTAGGAGTGAACAAACAGTAAGTAAAGGAAATCGTTGCAACTATCATTACATTCATGTGTAAATAATGCATTATCATTGCCAGAGGCATGGGAGAAGTTGGGTAACCATTTGACATGTGATAAATATGTCTGTCAGCAATGTGAAAAGCAATCTATTTTCTATTTCAGGATTTCGCACTTGAACAAAATATTTTATGAATGTTGTAGTTGACCGTTAGGTATTCTCTTGAAATAAGTTGCGCTGCATTCCATGCTTATTTTTGGTTCACTTTCAGTAATGAAGGATGCCCAAGATGTACTCAATATTACATTATTAGTAAAGCATGGTACATTGCAATAGTAAGTGTAATTAAAATAAAAAATTTTGTAGACATTCATAGAACGTGCTGTCATTCCAAGAGGGAAACGGGCCCTGGCATATGTGAAACAATCTTTGAGAAGAGACCCTCGAAGTGACGTAGCTATATGGGAGACATAATTGCGAACATCAATTGCCACAACGACCTAAGCACTGAACTAGTGTACAAGATTCCCGCCGAATCATATTTACTATGAGACTTGAAGTGGTTACCATATAATTTGATTGGTGAAATGTATGTAAAAAAGTGTAGCACACATCTGTACCTGGATTTAACATACATCCAGTTAGTACATTTGAAGTACGGCAATCTGAATCGGCCGTTTTAACTTAGTTGATAGGCTTAGAAACAGTGTTTATAATAAGTGTGGTATCTTAGTATCATTTTGTCCTTGCCGGAAGTATTTTTTTCTTTTGTATTGCACAATTGGCACATACGGAATAATTTCGTAAAAAAAAAGGTATTTACAAACTCACAACATCATATTTGAAGTGCGTTGTAGGTGGCGCCATTAACATCAGCTTTCTGTGAATTGTCGGTCGGTATTAAACAAATCATTAACCATGATCCCATAAATATAGCAAGTAATTTGACTAAGATGTTTAATTTTATTAACATTATGGAATATCACATGTAATATCATTAATTTAATCTCGTCATGATGGTATTCATAGTGTTACGGATACCACCGCAGTGCTCACCAAGCAGGGGAACTGCAAGCGCGGAGCGGTGTTATGACAACACTTTGAAGGTTATCCTCAATATTGAGAGCAGGCTGACATATATAACGAGGGGGCAGGGCCACCGAGGTAGTTTTTCATTGGACCATCAGCTGGGGCACCTCCAGGTCGCCTATGACGCCGTCTCCTTGCTGACCAACTCCGTCGTCCGAGAACCGGACACCTGGGACTCCGCTTGTGACCCGGGGAGGTTATGACAGTGCTCGCGCTCGATAACGTCAGATTGTCGACGGCGCCAATACACAGTAGTAAGCCACTTGGAACTGGGTTCCAATATACGTCTATTAAAGCCCCCCTTTATTCAGGCCTTAATCCAAGATTGTACGACACCAATTGTAAAGCTGTACTGTGCACTGTCAATATAAATTAAAGCCCCTTATAGTCAATATTGTGGCGTCTGATAATTATCCTTATACCTGGTCGCAGTACATAGGAGTCACGGTTGAGTGGTGGAGACAGTAGTAGCCTCTAGTCTGAGCATGCCACCCTTATGTTCACCCCGAGAACCAACTGGAATAGAGAACCATTTTAAAGGGTGAAACAATAGTCAATTTAGATTTTAGCTTGCGTTACACATTCCATTATTTATTTGTCTAGAGTCATCAATACGGACAAAAATGTTTTGTGAGATGAGCAACCTGCCGACAAGAATATCCACTACCATGCATACCTGCGAAACTTTCAGTTTTCATGAGTTGTTCCACCAAATGCAAATTCATTTTTAAATAAACACCTGAAACTTAAATTTTATGTCAAACTCTGTTATTTGTTCAGAGACCTAAATAGCGAGTCCAAAATGCTGTGTTGCAATTCTATTTGTCTCAAAATCAAATTTACAGCCTTAATTAATAAACAGTATTAAAAAAATTGTGTGCGTGGAATTGGTTGCAAATACGAGCTCTTTCGTTGTTATCGACCAACAAATTGCTATGACCAAAACAGTTACTAATTTAGGCATAAAATTAACGAATTTCATAATTGGACAGATCATGTCAATAAAATTTACAGAAATGTTTTTGCATCTTTACACTCCATTAAGCGCATGAAAAACTGTCTTCCAGTAGAGACTAAATAACTAATTTTCCAGTCACTTATTTGCCCTATCTATCTTTTTCCAGATACATGTAAGCTGTCGTAAAACAGACAATGGCCCACCATCTTTTGTACGACACTTAATCCACTAACGCGAAAAAGATACCGGCCCGATACATACAAGATTTTTTTTTTCCAGACACAGGTAAGCTTCCATTAAAAAGACAACCAGTAGATGTATTTTTTTATGGAACTCACTATACTGTCGCCAAAAAGATACCGGCTCAATACCGACAAGATGTAGTTTTCCAGACACAGGTAAGCTGTCATTAAAAGGACAACCACTCTTCATCTTCCCCTTCTCTCTCTCCAAACTTCTCTCTCTCCCTCCCCCTGCAGTGCTTTGTGAGGTGCCTGCAGTGCTATGTTAGATGCTTACTTAGTCGTGTGAAGAGCACGCATAGTTGTGTAAGGAGTGTACATAGGTGTGCAAGGGGGTGGTTGTTAAGAGTGTGGATACATGGGTGGAGGGGTGTAGAAAATATAACCACTGTCACTTGAATGAAAATTACATTGGTGTGCGTGTAACCACTGTAATTTTGCTTAGAAGATGTTTGAAGAAACATCCTGTATATTTTAACAACCTCGCATATGATTAAATCGCCTGACTCCTACAACCTGACTTCAAAGACAGAAATATTTACTCAGAAAATCTGTCGCTTGTGAAACTTGAGCATGAAACAATCTTGTTCGATAAGCCCATCTATCCCTACCTTGCTGTACTTGACCTGTCGAAGACACCCATGTACCGGTTCTATTATGATATAATGAAGGATAAGTACGGCGATGACTTGTAGTTGGCCTACATGGACACCGACAGTTTCATCTATGAAATACGAACAGGCAACTTTTACCAAAAAATGTTTACCGATTCTAACTTCCAGAATGAATTCGATACATCAGCCTATATTGCCGAACATCCAAGCTAAGCACCTCAAAACCAAATGGTTATATGCTAATTTAAAGATGACAGTAACGGCGTGCCTATAACTGAGTTTGTAGGAGTGTGTGTAAACATATACGTGTACAGGTGCTGTGAAAATGCATGTACAAAGGTTAAAGGAATCCAGAAATGTGTGATAAAAAAGAAAATTACCTTCAAGGACTACTTCAGGGCTCTGAACAGAAAGAAGGTTATGTTAGTAACTGTATATAAAATCAGATTATGGAAAAAGCAACAATATTCCGAGTGTAGCAACAAACTGGCGCTTAATAGACTAGACGACAAGTGATGAATGTTCGAAGATGGCGTAAACACTCTACCACATGATACTCTGACTAATGGTAAGTCGTGTTAATTATATCTCTCCCGACAGTGTCATACATCCTGACTATACTGAGAAGATCCGCACAGTAAGCTTAAACGGCATTATCTGACAAAGTCTAGTACCTAATGCAACGCCCATACTGCTAGAGGACCACAATGAAGAGAGGCTTGGTTCACTACTAGCAGCTACAACAATTAACAATGTGACGAGAAGACTACCATAGAAATCTCGTTACTCCGTAAGACTATGTAGGGAAACTGTTTAAGGAACATCACCGCATCGCTGAGGACAGTTACAGATATACAGTAGACCCGATGTGTCACAACAGCTCGAGAATGTTATGTATACAATAGTTCTGACACCTATGGAAAAACCTCAGATATTTTAGATTCAGAAAAAAATTCAGTGTAAGTTTAACACGAACAATATTCCAAAGTTCTAGCTCAGTCGAAAAATCAAAATAAATAGCATATTGTACGCAATCATCTACATACAATAAAAATACCAAAGTACTAAAAGTTACCCTGCGACACTAGAAACCATACATCAAAAAGGTCAACGTACAAGAAAAAAATGTCTTAAACCCAAATATTTAAACGGAAAAGCAGTCATTTGAAGTCTAACACAGAAAACCGACATGTAAAATCCGAGAGGGAGAGAGAGGAGGAGGGGAGGGAGAGATGAGAGTGGAGCACGAGATGAGAGTGGAGCAAGAGAGAGGATAGTGGTGGGAAAGAGTAAGGTGGAAGAGGAGGGGAGGGAGAGCGGATGGGGGGAGGGAGAGAGGACGAGGGGAGGGAGAGAGAAGTTTGGAAAGAGAGACAGAAGGGGAAGGTGAAGAGAGAGATAGCACATGTAAATTTGTAAAGCTAAAACGTGATAAAAATACTTAATGGTGGTACACAAGTTTAAAAAAGTAGTACAAAACAGACATACAAGGGAAAACAAGTGTTAGGTTTAAGGAAGAACAGAGACAAGGTTAGACATGTGACTCGGTAGAAGGTAGGTCATGATAGATGAGGTTAGATACAGGCAAAAAATTAAGTAAATCAAAATAAATAACATATTGTACACAATCATCTACATACAAGAACATTACTTAAACCAAAGTACGAATTGTTAATATGTGACACTAGAAACAACAAACCAAAGCCCAACGTGCAAGAAAATAAATAAAACCAAATATTTAAAAAGAAAAAAAAAATCTTTGGAGGTGCAACTCAGAAATCCAAGCAGCAAAATGTAATATCTGTGAGGAAGAAAGATGGAGGTGGAGAGAGAGAGAGGAGGGTTGAGAGAGATGAGGAGGGTTGAGGGAGAGAGGAGCATAGCAGAGAGAGGAGCAGTGTGGAGGTAGAGAGGAGGAAGATGAAAAGAGAGAGAGAGGGTCTAGCACACGTAAATCCGTAAAGCTAAACTGTTATAAAAATATTTAAAAGCAGTACAGAAGTCCAAATAGTAATGCAAGACATACATACAAAGGAAAACAAGTGTTAGGTTACAGAAAGAACAGAGACAAGGTCAGACACATGACAAGGTAGAAGGACAGGTCATGATAGATAAGGTTAGATACAGGTAAAAAATTTAAATAAATAACATTAAATACACAACTATCTACATACAAGAAAATTACTTAAACTAAATATTTAAAAAACAAAAAAAAAAAAACATTTTGGGCATCTAACTCAGAAATCCCAAACAGTTACATGTAGTATATATGAGGGGGAGAGAGAAGAGGTGTGGAGGGAGAGAGGAGCAGTGTGGAGAGAGAGAGAGAGAGAGGAGGGTAAAAAAAGAGAAGAGGAGGGTGGAGGGAGAAAGGAGCATGGTGAGTGGAGAGAGTGGAGGGTGTAGGTAGAGAGGAGGAATGTGAAAAAAAAGAGAGAGGGTGTGGATCGAGAGACGCAAAAAAGAAATACAAAAGGTACATATAAGAGAAAACAAGTTTTAGGTTAAAGGAAGAACGGAGAAAAGGTTATAAATGTGACATGGTAGAAAGACAGGTCATGATACATAAGGTTAGATACAGGAAAAAAGTAAAATAAATAACATACTATACACAATTATCTACACACAAGAAAGTAATTTTAAACCAATAAACGAATTGTTACTGTGCGACACTTGAAACCACAAACTAAAGTCCAATGTACAAGAAAATAAATAAAACCAAAATATTTAAAACGAAAATAAAAGTCTTTGGGGGTCTAACTCAGAAATTTAAACAGAAAAAATTCCATATCTGTGAGGGAGAAAGAGGAAGGTGGAGAGAGAAATGATGAGGGTTGAGGGAGAGCGAAAAGGTGGGCGGAGGGAGCGAAATGGAGGGTGGAGGGAGAGAAGAGCAGGGTGAAGGGAGAGAGGAGCATAGTGGAACGAGAGGAGGGTGGAGGGAGAGATGAGGAGGGTTGAGGGAGAGGGACGAGGAGGGTGGAGGGAGAGAGGAGCAAGGTGAAGGGAGAGAGAGGACGGTGGAGCAAAAGAGAGAGGGTGTAGAGAGTCGCAAAAATAATTAAAAGCAGTACCATAAGTTAAAAAAAGTAATACAAGACATACATACAAGAAAAACAATTGTTAGGTTAAAGAAAGAACAGAGACAATGTTATACACATGACTTGGTAGGAGGTTAGGTCATGTAAAATAAGGTTAGATACAGGCAAAAAATAAAAATCAAATAAATAATGTACTGTACACAATTATCTACGTAGAAGAAAATTACTTGAACCAAAGAACCAATAGGTACTGTGCGACACTAGAAACCACAAACCGAAGTCCAACGTACAAGAAAATAAATAAAATCAAAAATTATAGTAAAAAAATAAAGGTCTTTGGAGGTGTAACTCAGATATTCAAAAACAGAAAAATGTAATGTCTGTGAGGGAGAAAGAGGGAGGTGGAGAGAGAGAGAGGAGGGTGGAAAGAGAGATAATGAGGGTTGAGGGAGAGAGAGAAAAAAGGAGGGTGGAGAGAGAGAGGAGGTGGGTGAATGGAGAGAGGAGAATAGCAGAGAGAGAGAGAGATAGATAAAATACTGAAAAGTGGTAGACGAGTTTAAAAAGTAATACAAGACAGACACACAAGGGAAAATAAGTGTTAGGTTAAAGGAAGAACCGAGACCAGGTTAGAAATGAGACTTGTTAGGACAGGTCAGGTTAGGTTAAGTCAGGTTAGGTTAAGTCAGGTTAGGTTAGGTTAGGTGGGGTAGTGCTCTTAATGGTGAGACTTAGAAATGGAGACGGACCGAACCATTAGTATATACAACACTAATGCTATCTAGCAGACGACACTGGAACCAAAATGATTGGTATAGCTACTAGCTCTCCTGGTGAAAAGACTCAGCACCAACATCTAAATAATCAACGCCACCTAGGAGACGATCCGTAACTACTTGCAGCCTGATCTAGAAGTAAACTATATAACTAATAAAAAAAAAGAAAACAAGATGGAGGGTACAGCCATGAGGGTAGCTAGCAATTAAGACAACGTACATTAACCAAGATGGTGGTTAGAACACATACGAATAATTACGAGACAATTACTGAACAGATCCCCCGATCACGCTCCTAGGCTCCTGCAATAGAATCGTCATTACTCTAGTACTTTTCTTGAAGATTCATTATTTGTTGTACATAAAGTTGCGATGACTTCGCGTATAGTGTATGGCCTGCTGCGTGGAAAGAGTGGCATCATCTGAATAGTCGTTGCAATATGTAGTTTCCATTTCCCAGTTTTCTCAGCTCAATAAAATTCAACATGAGAAGAACTTGGTGAAGGTACATCGTCCACAGTTTTCTTGTTCTGATCATGGACTCCAGAAATTTACACTTGTCCTGAAAAAAATATGAAATTCAAGCAAATCGTAATTTTCTGCTTCTTCGATGCAACTGAATACACGGTTGAACAATTTTGAGCGGAGCATGAGCGGATTGTCATCCAATCCTTCTCCATCAGGATCAACCATGATTTGAATTTTCGCAGCTGCTGTCAGAATATGTGCCCGCACAGCCTGTGAAAAAGAATGGCCTGTTAACATTTGAGGAATTGAGGTTTTGGTGTATACTGTTTTCCACAGTTCCCCAATTCCACTTCCTCTAATTACATAACCAATTGATCGAAGAAATGAGAATAACATATGAAAAACACCAAGCCTAACAATAACAGGGCTTACAGGATTGTTCTTGTATATAGGCCAAACTATTTCAGAATTTTTCATGAACAATGGTATGTCCAAAGTTATAACACAAGTGTGTTCTTGCTCTTGACTTTGTTCTGCAGCAAAATACAACGCTGAATATAATGTTGAGATATTTCATGGATTCCCATTAATAAAAGGAAGAGGTATTGTTTTTGTAGCAACACTTCTAGATTGTGCCATTGCTGACTGCATAAAGCCATTCCATAATGATTGTGGCTCTTTTTTATCAGTGTTGCCGGCTGCCCAAAGCAAATCAAGTCATGTCGCTTTCCCAATTATGTTTGTGGCCTCTCCAGAAATGTAAATGGGATTTAAAGTGATAGAAATGTTTTTGACTTTCTTATAGCTTTTAAATGGTATCTGCTTTACTTTTCTGTCTACTTTAATTTCCTAACAAACACTTGATTTTATGAATAAACTAGTGAATAAATCGTCGACAAAACGTTCATTTGATTTATAACATAAGCTACCAATTTATTGAGATAGTGGGGTTTTATTTAAAAAAAAATATATTAACGAAAATTGATTTACATAATCTTATCTTGAGAATAACACGGAAGCCAAGGCATGTACAAAGAAAGTTATCCTTTCATAAAATATGTGTTTTTTAATGTACTTAAATTTTTGTGTCAATTTTTTTTAAATATTGTTAACGGTTCTTGAAATATGGCCCAAAAGGTGAAGATTGGTCACCATTTTCCAATATGGCGGCCATAGCACAGCACACATATGTGTTGTTTTTTTATATGTTGTTACTGGGTACTGGTACTATGCATATGACCAGTATCTCCTTTGAGGGAATTATTTCCAGGTAAATCCCTAAAATGACAGGACTAGTATCCTAGGTCACGAACTACAACTGTCACCAACCATTGGTAGTCTCGTGTTTATTCTCTTTGACTGCTAACACAAAGGTCCTGGGTTCCAATCCTTCCAGGATCAGAAATTCCATCACTTGGAACTGCTCGTTAATAACGTAATGCCGTGCATTACCAAGCACTTCTGAAAAACAAAAGTGTTTTTTTTCTATATCTAACTAAGTTACTGTTCCAGAAGCAACTAAGATCTTACACCAGATAGTTACAGTCACGAAATAAGACAGCTGTATTTTAAAAGTTTTTTTCCCCTTTGAAGTACGAGTTATTTAACACAACGTTATTTTGGGACGTAAGTTGTGTAAAATGACAGGAACATGTGTGAAGAGTACGCTGCTACGCACAGTTGTGTAAAATTACGGAAAAAAAATTACAGTGAAGTTACCCCTTTCTCATCGAATTAATCGTTCCTCGCGAATTACTCGTGTGCCATGAATTAGTGATCAATGTCTGCTGCTTATAGTAGAAATGTCAAAATCTGTGCTTTTTAAACAAAGAACTTATAGCTCTACTTGTCTTTTTAGCCCATTTGTTACTACCACTCATCGAATAAATTGTTTCTCATGGATCGCTCATACATCACGAATTAGTGATCAATGTGTGCTGCTTACAGCTGAAATTTCAGAATTTGTGCTCATAAAACAAAAACTTTATAGCTCACCATTTGGGATATGCCTAGAATGGTTTTCGGGGTTAGCGGAATGACAAAGAAAAGCAATCTAGGTCTGATTCCTTTCAGAAATTGTTTTACGGTTTCTATCATAAATTGAGGAGAGGGATTGTCTTAGATTTTGAACGTTGAATTATTTAAAAAATCGTTACCATCTTTCGTTCCATTACTCATGAAACGATGACTGCCTGTTTGTACTGGATGTGAGATTTACAATACGTTTCTCTGAACAATCATCTTTCAGTTTCATATTATGTTCATGGCAAGCCAAACGAAAAACAGAGGACTTTTTTTTCATTGCCATATTACTACTTTTGATTAGTTCTGTATCCATAAGTTAACTGTTGATATTTATTTGGCATACATCTAGTTCACAATTGATCCGATCTAAGAGTGACTGTCGGAAATGGATATATACGTAATGCAAATTAAAATGGAATAAATTGCACACCCAAGTGTAAAAAAATTCTTAAGATTAGCAACATCTGGTCCAGTTATTGGTCATATACTTGAGTGTGAATTTCACTCCATTTTTATTTCTATTACCTATATTATTTTTGAATCTCCTCATCATTTTGTGGCAACTGCTAAGGCCCTTTAGTTGTCATAGAGTGTTTCTGTGCCTATTAGTTAGACTAGTTACTGCTAAAAAATGTATGAGAAAATACGATATAGCTTTAACCGCACCATCAATAAATATATATTATATAATTATCACTTTAAATGAAATTAGTAACCATGATATACTAGGTCGACCGAACACTGGCCTAATATATCTTGCGGTGTTGTGCTTGGAAAGCAAAACCTTCTCTCCACTCCCAACAGTTGTAATGAGAGCACATACAATTCGATTACTTTGTACACAGTGAAGTATTACTTGACGCGGGAAGGTTAAAGTCTCAGTTTTATGTGAACTCATGTAGCAGCATGTCGAATGGTTAATGTTTTGGGGGAGGGGATTTTTCCCTGACACGCGCCGTTTTGTGTGTTTCAGTAAATATATTTTTGCGAGGCCCGTCTACAGGAAGCTGTATAACCAGTTGTCCCCCCTCCCCCGGTAGCCTTTTCCATCTGCCACCTCTCCTCTTGGTCCCGCTCCTTTCTAGGCGGACAGGTATTTGCCCCTCTGCAAACTGTGTACCGTCGCGTTTTTTGTCGCCGCGTTCCTCTCGTCTCGAATTGCTTAACCTCGGAACTGGAGCTGGACAGCGACACGCCGATACTTCCAACCATGCCCTCGCGAGCTGGGTAAATTTGATGATGAACTACCTGCACTTTTATTGAATGTTAAAGTTATTTTTTGCCATGACTAGCTCCGCCGGTAATTTTACAAGATCAGTTCTATGTTACCCTTGAAATGAAAGAGTTGTATTTCGTTTCAGTGTTTATTCCGATTTTTCACCATCGTATAACAAACAAAAAAAAAAAAACATTCCTCCAGTCACCAGTGTATTCCCGAGAAAGTCTCGCCTGGAAGGAAAGTTAAAAAAAACGGCACACTGCCTTTACTTTATGAAGGGAAATGCCGAAGCATCCCGCACCAACGACCTACACGCGCGGGCGGAAGAAATTTAATAGATAAAGGTTAGTCCAAAAATCGAAAGTTATTAATTATTAAAGTTAATTTAGGCCCTGGTGCTGCCCGCGCGTGGTAAATTTGCCACTCCCTATCCTTTCATTGGTTATTTGGGCCGCAGCCCACTCGCACGACGGTCCTCGGTAACGTTGCGATGATTTCTCTCGCTCGGTGATGGTCTTTTCGTCTGACCCTGTGACCACTACTGTGCATTTCTCATCTAGCCAATCACAGGCTTGACCCTTGCTTGCTGCCTAATAAGGCGTACAAGTCTGTCTTACAGGCCCGTCCACCATTCACCAACACTACCATACAACTCTAGTGTCAGCCAATGGTTTACCAGGCTCCAAAACGCTTCCTAATATGGCAGAGGCCAAAAAAGAAATAAACATGAGAAAGAATTTGATGCCTCTATCCCTTGACCAAATATGGTATAGATTGGGTACTAGTCTTCCAACAAAGCTATGCTGCCATCGCCCTTCAGCCATGTGGCTATAATTAAATTTATAATTCCCTAACTGAAATTTAAATTTCTTATATCAAAACATTATATGCGATTCCTTCCCCCAATACACTGTCACCTTTGGAATTTAATATTAATAAAAAAAAACATAAAAATATCCTTTATATAGGCCGATACCACTTAGGCCTGCAATGTTACAACTGTCCATCAGAAAAACAGTCCTAAGTCTATACGTGTCAAATCTAGCGACTGTCCCAGGCCTATTTACACTCATAGAAAAAAAACTTGTATATGACTGGCTATCTGAAGGCGTATATACGTAGTTTCCGTGATATCGAGATTGATTTACCCCGAGTCCAATCATTGATTACGGTTCCCTTAATATGTAACTGCGAGACTTCATTAATAAATAAATACACTATTAATTTCCCAGGCAATTAGAGGCTGTAGAACAATACGTAGCGGTTTAATGGCTTAATGTTCAACACAGTACAAATTATTTATATTTGTCCGTGCTTCCTTTTACGGATTGTCTGCTTTCAAAGGTTTACAAAGTTTTCCACTGGTAACTGAGAGATATATTATAAGTATAAAAATGAAATAACGGGTTTTTACTTATTGCCTGAACAAATGTTTTCTTTATTAGATGTAAATGTTAAAATATATTAATATAAGACATGGATGCTTCTGAATTTCACAATAATTGCGAACTTTACCTGTGTAACTGAACGATTATAGTCAGTTTCTTACAAGTAGATCATGTATTAGTAACATATTTTGGCCCGAAAGGTTTGTTTTCTTCTATTGAGCATGTATAACGCAATTGTAAATCATCTTATTTAAGAATATTCCCTGATTAAGTCGCCCTGCCAAATTCACTATGTAATGTCTTTAACAATTTGTCAGGCGTGTGTTTAAATATTTTTGTTCATACAGTATTCAAAAATTACGTCAACAGTCGGTAGTTAAAAGTCATATCTAATACAGATGTTGAAATTTTGTTTCTGTAATGGGAACATCCAGTGTACTTTATTAAAATATAAAATATTTATGTGGAATTAATCTTGCTGATTACAAGGAGCAGTTTCACATATTGTGAAAATATTTTTATACTAACTTTAAACGGAATAATGGAGCTAAAATAATATATCTTTAAAAGTTTTTACGAATTGCTGGTTTGAAAACAGAAGACTTATTCAACTTCAAGGCAATAAAAATAAATAGCACTGCTCAGTTACATTGAAAATTATTTCACAGTAAGTACATAATACATTTATACACTATTACATTAATATGCGTTAACACATATGGTCCAAGTTTTATTGTTTATTGCTCCACAGGTTCTAACCTACATATTGGTGTAAATATTTGTAATTTTTACTAATATGTTAAAAATAATACGAGTTTCTCATTCGTTCTGTACAGTTATGATGCAGTGCAGTGGTCAAGTTAAATAACTTAAATTGTGTAAGAAAGACAGGAAATGTCTATAACAGAGCAAAATAGATAAAATAATCTATCACTAGCAAATATATCATAAGAAAGTGAGCTGACGTCATTATAATCTTCCTCATTCTTGAATAAATGTATAAAAATTAACACATACGTCTAGTCTAGCAGTGATAATGGTCCTGTAAAGCGAAATTAAGTGAACATGACTCTTTATTATTTATATTACATTCCAGGCCCTTCTGTTTATATACCTCATTTTCCTATTAAACAGCCCTTTACCGATTTCTTGCCGTGGCACATTTGCAGTGTAGATGCATTATCATTCCGGGCGTTACGGAGACGAGATGTAGCCACTAATGTCTCCCCAAGGATAAGGAACACGAGCGATAAGGTGAAAATATTATTGTAGCATATAAGGGCCATATTTCTAGCTACCAAGCCTGTATATTGCTTACGGCAAAGTTTTAGGCGCAAGTGTACGACTGGCCCTTCACAATGGTACTCTTTTTCCCTTCCTTCCCCTCAACGCACACCAACCACCGCCATTTTAGGCCTACCCCTTGCCACTCTACCTGCGTGTGGAGCACACACCCATTATTCTTAGTCAACATTCCATATTCGAAATATGCGTATGCTTGTTAGCTCAGTTAACGCAACAAGTGGGTCAGTAACTAGAGGCATAATCAGCCAGTAATTTGTGTTACAAACTTTCATAAAATGAGACGCAAAATCAATTAAGTGAAATGTTGTGGACATATGCCAATGCAACGCTATGTCACCTCAAACAATCAACAGTGAGAACCAAGAAAAACATAATGGAAAAATGCAAAATTAGCAGTACTCAACACATACATAAATAAAAAACTCAAGCCAACAAAATTAAGACAGCACAGACAACCGTTAAAACGAAGACAATATCAACAGAAAAAATGGTTTTGTGGTGACTGCAAAATGATTTGTCAATATGGACATCACAAAATATTTTTGCAGTGGTTACAAAATTGTTGTTTGGTACTCATTGCAAAACTTTATTGGGGACAGCAAAAAATTTTAGTGGTCACCACAAAAAAAATTTGGTAAGGTCCATAATGACAAAATATTTTGTGGTGACCAATAAGTAATTTTTTCAGTGCACAAACACAAGGCAAGAAGAAAAAGCTGCGAAAACACATATGCGAGCTTTCCGCGACGTTTCTTGAGCTGACATACATTAGTTTTTTTTCCACAATAAAAGCAAATACCTTTATAATTATCTAACTTAATTGGATGTGTAAGTAGAGTGGCATTTTCCTGTAGTGTGTAATGCCTATTTTCCCATACATATTCGGCCAGTCTTGATTTTAGAATAGACTTTTCCTGAGACAACATTGTACAACACTTAATCAGTTATCCGCATAGCAAGAGTACTTCAAAGATATTACTAAAAATTAAGTAAGTTACGTAATTTTCATTAAATCCAATGAAGTAAATTTAAGTTCAGTCTCTAAACTGAAAAAAAAAAGAAACATTGGGACTGTGTCATTTATTTCAAATGAATGAAGTATACATAATACATTTTACTACTATGATTCTACCTCAAACACGTTTTGAACACTTCCTAAAAATGAGCAAATTATTTTCTCTGACATGTTAGTTACAGACAACAGCAATAAAAAAATGTAAAATTTTATAGAAATAAATTACCGCAGCAAATAAATATTGTGTGAAGAGGGTACCCGAGTACCAGTGTATCGCACCTTCAATGTGGATACCCGAAGGCATTTTCTTAAGTGGAGAAGTGACGAAATGAGAAAGGTGGAGGAAATAGGATATCACCGAGGAAACCAACAGAACAGCAATATCGTTTGGCACAGTTCCAACATGCGAAGATCCAAAGACTGCCCCCGCTAAGGATCGAACTTGGATCACCTTGGTAGGAAGCGAGTGTTCTAGCCACTCGGCCGCTGCCTCAATTCTTCCAGTTTCATGAGTTGTACGAACTAAAATATATTATAATTATTATGTAATGTCGATAAAAATAAGTGATATCATATTTTCCCGATACTATTGCGAATATTTTACATAACTGCATGATTAATGAACAATTGTACATGCTGTTTATAAACCACCTGTAAGGTTCACTCTTCGGTTAAACATCCTGAAAGCTGTCTACTCGGATAAGAATATCACCTTGCTGCTTCTTCCCCTTAAAAAAATGTAATTAACTTGATCATGACTTACTTCAAATATATCTTTATATTCGTGATTGTCATTGCAGCTAGAATGTAACAAAGTTATTCATTATTAGCTCATTTAAATACATAAGACTAGGTGTTTTGGCCAATCTTTGTTTTATAACTGTAAAATTTTAGATTTATATTAAAATAATGTATTCCAAATACGTATACTGAACAACTAAAACATAATTTTTGTTTTGTATTAGTTAACACATCTAGTTTCAAATAATTTAATTTCAACATTTGCTTTTGAGTATTTTCTTAGCTTAATATTTATGTTGGTGAAAACACATAGGACACATGTACAGTAAGAATGAATTAATTTCTGCGTTTGTCACGTATATCCTGCACAGGCATTTCCTATACAATTAAATTCTAAGCGATAGTTATACCGAAAGTAAACGTGTTAACTGAAATGAAAAAAAATTTCACAGCCTGACATTTCAGAGCATTATACAATCTAATTTCGAAAAATGTTCACAGTATATTTGTGTGTGTACAGTTTGTAGCACATCCCTTGCAGTCATTCTTTATCGCGAAGAAATAATAGTTAGAATATTTTTTCAATCAAGATAACCACGAATTTAAACACAAATGCATAGTTTACTTATTGGTACATGCATATTTCTTACACAAAAGATTTTATACATTATGCAATATTCAGATTAATGTAAACATAATAATAGGCTCAAATACAATGATAAATGGAAATATACCTGAAATAAATTAAAGAAAATGGTTACATTGTATACTTGGCAAGCGCAGATCGTTGTCACTGTTTTGCATTACGAGTGAAGCAGCCGGAGATAATAAAGTTATTTGCATAGCAAAAAAAAAATTTGTTAGAAAACACTGTATTGGTTTTTCAATTGTTTAAGAATTCAACATAATACTTTGTTCAATTTATTTAATTTTCAACGATCGTGCGTTTCGTAAGTGAATTCCAGAGAAGTTTAGAAAAAAACTACTGATGACACCCAAAAGACCTAATACAACGTTATTACGTCTAGGGTATTAATAATATTGCTTCCTTACGTTATTGCAAGTTTCTGACTTTGTACACAGACTGCTACACACTTGAAATAAACAATTAAGTCGTCAATTACCGTAACGACAAACTGTACAGCCAACAGTCGTAAACATTGTACGGTGAAGTATTCAAAACTAACCGTTGATGTTAAATAATGTCCAAAAATAATAATATGTGGATAATATATATTTTTAAAAAGAGTTTTCAGACGTACTGCAATAGATTTAGACCACAAACTCATGCATGTACCAGTGTTTTCGTACAGTACGTACGTTAGCAAGAACCTTCTCGGCCATGCCCATAAGTTTACTTCTGCATTTGTGACAAACTTGAAGATTAATTTACCTGTGACGATTATATTTATTATTCCTTAGTAAAATAGTTGAATATTATCACTTTTTCTGATTGAATTATATTAATAGGTATGTTTAAAATGTGTAAAATTTCCTCAAAAGCTTTATAAAGCTAGTCACGACAGTTTGATATTCTTTGCATTCAACATTTTTATTCCATATTTTAAGAAATATATCCGCTAGAATAAAACTGGTAAGCGTTATCATACATGGCAGGCACTGAAGTAATTAATGTTGTTAGTTTTACTGCTCGAATAAATTTTTCGTGCATGCAAACTAATGGCATATACTTTTTTTACTATACACCATTCAAGGAGTACCGGATTCCATCACCAGATGTCAGAATATTTGCTTTACATCTCGAATTATCGAAGTGGCAAGTTTTTGTCGAGAATGGTTCCAGCACTGCATCCTAGATGGCACTACACAAGTTGGCAGTTTGTAATGGAAATTTATAGTTCTACAGCAGTAGGATACTTAAAACTTAAGGCGTTAACATTTTAGGCTGTATGACTTTAGGCTGAATAAATTTAGGCTGAACAATTTTAGGCTGAACAATTTTAGGCTGTACAACTTTAGGCTGAACGACTTTAGGCTGAATAATTTTAGGCTGAATGACTTTAGGCTGTGTGACTTTAGGCTGAATGACTGTAGGCTGAAAGATTTTAGGCTGAATGACTTTAGGCTGAATAATTTTAGGCTGAATAAGGTCGAAGAGAGGGTTTTAGGCTGAGCGATTTTACGCTGTGTGACGGTTGCCCTGTGTATGTATCTGAAATGCCTGTTAATTTGCTATCAGTAAGCAAAATTGCAAAACGTGGCCATAAAGTCATATACAGTAAGTCTGGGGGACAGATCATTAGAGCAGATGGAGAAAGAATAGCCACAATAGGCCTTATTCATAGTCGTGAGATAGTTCCGAGATGATCCTGAGATCATCTTACGCCAGTTAGTCCAGGGTTGGTCCTGACTTAGTCCGGACCAAGTGTTACCTTATTCATAGACGCCAACTAACGCCGGACTAGAGATAGTCGCGGGATCAGCCTTGTACACTGTTGCCACATGCTTCGCACATGCGCACGTCACATTTTAACACACAGGAAAACATTCGTTAGTAAGAATAATTTGAATTACAATTACATTTACCCCGAAATATTGTTTCAGTTATGTCATATAGCGAATTTATTGTGCGATGTTAGTACATTATGTATCAATAAGCCACTTTATTAAGATATGCTGAAAATAAAAAATTAAGGTAATTATTTTTACAGATAGCACTATTAATGTGGCCGTTGCAGAGCAGTGTTAACGCTTTTGCTTTCGTACTTGGAGTCGTGAGATCGAGGGTTTTGTGAAACACTTTTTTTTTAAATTACTTAAACTACTAAATTAATAGTCACAGGATACCGAAGTTATATTTATTTAATCGATATTACGTCCAAACTGACAGTAAAATCATAAACATAAATTTATGTGTGGTAAAAAAATCGCCTTTTAAAACAATTATTTAAACTACTGTTGATGAAACATGAGAAAGAATGGTGAAGATATTCCGTGAAACATATTGTAAAAGCATTGCAGAATTCAAAACTAATATATCTGGTTAATCTACACTACCTATACATAAACACGTACATTTCACTAGTCGAAATTTTATTAAGAACGATATGTGCTGTGCCATTATGTAACGAACTAACAAGAAAATTTAACAGTAAAATTCTGCATAAAAACGTCGGAAATATGTATAAGAATATTTTGTACAAATAGAGGTTTCTATACCAAAATATTACAGGATTAACTGTCTTGATGTAGAACGAATTTAACGTTACAGAATGTACAGAATAAATGCACTTATAAAATAAGAAAACTGCATTATTTCCTTCATGTACAATTAAAAACTAACAAATTTAAAGAACAAAAAATTTTTTGCACCATGCGAGATTCGAACCCACAACCTTCGCATTACTGTGCCAGTACCCTACCCCTGAGCTACCAAGACACTTATAAACAAGAGTGGATAAATAATATATACAAATGCAAGTATAACGTATTTTACGCAAATCGTATATTTACGGTTTCATATCACTAATAGCAATAATTCCCATCTTATTAGACTTGATAAAATATTATTGCTGTACGTAAATGTCTTGTACGGTACAATAAACACGCAATACGTGATTTTTTGCTCACAAAGTTTGAATTTGACCGTTTTAAATTAAGTAACTAATGCTTATTACTAAATAAATTATTAGTGTAGAGGTATAATACGTTTTTAGTGTAAAATATCCGTTATATTCT
>PNEQ01108922.1:77237-90461 GCA_003012365.1 Medauroidea extradentata
TATTGTAATGGTCCGCCATGTTAATTTTCGACTTAGCCCATCGTTAAACCTACCCTTGGTCCGGACTAAAAGTTAGACCGGACTAACGCACGATGATCCTCGGACTAGCGTTAGTCCGCGTCTATGAATAAGACAAAAATTAGTCCGACGATAATCCCGCACTAGTCCGGGTCAAAAACGACTATGAATAAGCCCCAATGTATCTAGATAAGGGCATTTTTAAATTGGATACTCCACCAGAAGAATGTTATCTGTCTACTGTTATTGGTTTTTTATGGCATCAACGCTTTGGGCATTTAAATAGGAATGGCATGTCTGTGATAAACAAGGTCACTTTGGGTATTAAAAGATCTTTGAAGTGTAATGACACTTGTGAAACATGTGTAAAAGGCAAACAAGCCAGGAAACCCTTTGAGGCCTCTAACAAATGTGCAAAAATACCCTTAGAGTTAATTCATTCAGACTTGTGTGGCACCATGGAACAAGTATCCATTGGTGGGAATAAGTATTTCCTTACATTTCTTGATGACTATTCCAGATATTGTTTTGTCTATTTTCTCCGAGAGAAAACTGAAGTACCTGAAGTGTTTGTTACATTTAAGGATTTTGTTGAAAACCAGAGTGGCTGCAAAATAAAAACACTACGGACAGACAATGGGACGGAATATGTAAATTCACAGTTGCAGTCAATTTTGAAGAGGTCTGGCATAAAACACCAGGCGACCATAAGATATTCTCCTCAGCAAAATGGCCGAGCAGAAAGGCAAAATCGCACTCTAGTAGAAAAAGCAAGAACGATGCTGTTAGATGTTCATCTTCACAAGAGGTTTTGGGTGGAAGCTGTCTCAACTGCAGCGTACTTAAGTAACCGTTGTTCATCAAGATCATTAGGAAACAGGACACCATTTGAGTTATGGTATGGTATGAAACCCAACTTATCTCACCTTAAGAGTGTTTGGAAGCAAGGCATTAGTCCATGTTCCAAAAGAAACACGAAGGAAGTGGGATCCTAAATCTACCAAAATGAATTTTGTTGGCTATGCTGAAGACAAGAAAGGGTACAAGTTGCTAGACCCGAGCAGCAGGGATGTTGTTTTCTTCTAAGGAAAATCTACACAAGAAAAGGTGATACCCGAATTAAAACTACCTACAATGGCTTAAGACCTACAATCAGGTGGGACTCCAGTTCTAGATGAAAGTGATGAACAAGAGGAATTTTGTGGCTTATCTCCAATGCAAGTTTCATCACAAAAGTGTAGCGATGACTCTGAAACAATTACAGATGAATTTTGTGGCTTCTCACCCACGGATGTATAAGCGGATAAGAAGTCTACAACATGCCGGAGGATGACTCTCATGACTCCTTGTAAGAAGCAGGAAGATTCCTTATATTTTTTGGCACAGATCAAGTTATGACAGGATATGATGATCCTCAAACAGTAGAAGAAGCATTAAGTGGTCAAGAAGCATGTGAATGGATGAAGGCTATGGAGGAAGAACATAATTCTTTACTTGAAAATGAGGCTTATTAACTTGCAGATTGGGTTGAACAAAGGAAAGTCTTGAACACAAAATGGGCCTTCAAATACAAGGGGACTGATGGTGGACAGTTGAAGTATAAAGCAAGACTAGTCATACAAGGTTGTTCCCAAAGAGAGGGAATAGATTATGAAGAAACCTATTCACCTGTGGTTCGATATTCATCTATCAGATATTTGTTTACAGTAGCTGTGAAAGAAGAGATGCAAATTGATCATATGGATGTTAAAACAGCCTACTTGTATGGTGACTTAGATGAAACTATCTATGTAACGCCTCCCCAAGAATTAGTGAAACAAGGTGAAGAAAGAAAACTGTGGCTATTGAAAAAAGCTGTGTATGGGCTCAAACAAGGAGGAAGATGTTGGAATAATAAGCTGACAGTGGTTCTCAAGGATATGCATTTTTGCAATCTCAAGCAGACCCATGTGTATTCCATAAATTCTCAAGCCAAGGAAAAGTTTTTGTTGCTGTGTATGTAGATGACTTGCTTATCATGTCAGACAATGAAGTGTTGAAGAAGGAGACTAAGTGTAAGATGAAGGGACATTTCAAGATGAAAGATCTTGGTCCAGTGAAGAAATGTTTGGAAAATACTTTATGATGTTGAAAACTGATGGTATGCTAACCTGTAAGAACACTCATGAAAAGATATATTTTCAACGGTGGCTGTTGGAGTGTGAAAAACATATTTTGTTATGTTGGTATGAACAGCAGCTATATTTAATGTTTTAGGTTGGCAATACAGTGAATTGGGTTATTTTGTTTAGGTTGGCTATCCTGCCATAGTGTATCGTTTGTGTTTTTGACTGAAGCAGTGTTCGTTCAGTTTGAATGTAACATTCGTGGAGTAAAGATGTGTTGTTGGAGCAAATCAGTTTTATTTTTGCATGCCCAGTTGCCCTATACTACAACACAAGCCTTTGATCGAGGCAGATGCATATAGACAAGGCTTTGAAAACAGATTTTAAATCTTTTTCAATGTCACTACACCTGAAGCAGAAAATGATGCTATAACTGCTCTATCATATCCTCGGTTCAAAAATAAGTGGCTGACATACTTGGAGCCTTCAGACCGAACTAAGATTCTCAACATTTGTAAGACGTGTATTTGTAAACATATATACGAAAATTAACCTGCAACAGTTGCTATGACAAAGGTCAACCAAGAAAACATATTTTTCAATTTTGATGCTGACTCGTCAGACTCCGACACATCTATGATGGAAACTAACTCTTCTGCTGTGCCTTTGACTAAAGCCGCATTGTTAATGTTACATTTTTTTGCCAAAGGAAGCCAAGACATTCAGCTCCTAAATTGTTATCCTGATATAAAAGCTGTGTTAGTAAGATTTAATACTCCATTGCCATCGTCAGCATCAGTTTTCCTTGCAACAATGACCAATGTGCCGAAAAGTCACAAAATGTCAGATGGTATGTTTGAAAAAAGGAATTGTTTTAAAATGCAACCTGAACTATTATAAGAAATAATACTTGTGATTCAATATTTGTAATGTGGTGGGATTGCTCCCCGCCTCACCCCTTTCCCGTGCAGTCGGTCCGATTGAGTCCTCCTGAGTGATAGATGTGGGTTTGCCCAGCCCGGTGGCCCGCTCGCAACAACCAGGCGGTTTGAATGTGGCGCCAGATCCTCGGGCTCCTTCGTTCGTTGGTCAGGCGCGCTCGGCACTCCTCGGCTGGGCCTCCCCTCCCTTCTCCTCCTGCCGGAGTTTGGGAGTGGTGACCAGCCGGGAGGGGTTCTGGACTCTTGCGCCTGCCTTCGCCCGGGCTGGTCGTGTCTTGGTTTTCGTCGACTCCGCTCGATGCCCCGACGGTCCAACTAGGTGAGTTCTCGTTTTTCAGTGTTATTTAACAGGGTCGCACGGCAAGGCACCGTCGAGTGTCCGGTCGGTAAGTCGCTTGGTCATCTTTGTTGGTTTAGTTTGCGAGTTCTTTCGATTTTTCTCGCGTTGGGCCGTCGGTGCGTCGAACGGGGCGTCGCGTGTATTTTGTCAAGCATTCAGAGCGAGAAGTTTATGAATGTAATGTCTTTTGCGCTGCTTGAGAGATTTTGTGTAACTTCAACCTTGTGATTATTATGTATTTGAATCTTGCCAGTAATAAATGCCAGTGTTAACCTTAAATAGTATGTTGTTGAGTACATTCTTTGTCAGCCCTTGTTCACAGTGTTCAACTCTCGGGGAATAAGTTTTCCCGCATTGGTATTTCTTGTCAATTTAGGAACGGGAACAAGCTTCCTTGGTCGAGTTAAACGGACCAGAACAGTAATTAAAAAGTGTGTTTCTTGTTGTCTACCTATATTACGTTAGTTTGACTAACTAAATTGAAATAAAAAATATTATCTTAGTACTTATATCTTGCCTTTCTTTTTCTAATTACGAATAAGTACACATCAACATATGATCCGAAAAACGTCGGCTGCTGAACATGGTGTGTGATGCCATAGGCTCTGTGGCGAGCTTGATGTGTCGCCAGACCGACACAGGGAGAGTGCCCAGAGAGCGAGGACTGGTCGCAGATAGTACTAGCTCTTGTTTATTACTGTGAATGTCCTAATAACTTCCACGAATAACAATTTAGCGTGGCCATGAACCAACAGCCTTGCATGACCATCAGTTAAGTAAACCTTGTGTGAGCCCTACCCTGTGCCGCTGCTCCATCATTTATTATTTCTCTTTACTTTATTTAAATTACATTAAACTTTACGTGCAGGAACATTAACAATTTATTAATTGTTCATTGAAATACTAAAGGTTAACAATTAATTAATTGTTAATTGAGAAACTTACAGTTAACAATTACTTAATTGTTCATCAAAACATCACAGTTAACAACTAATCAATTGTTATTTTTAATTGTCACACTACTTAGTGTAAACATCCTTCAATCATACGGCAGAAAACACAGTCCTCAGATAATTATGTGAAAATAACTTGTATGTAAACGAGTCTTCGGTTAAGTATTTAACAATGAGCACGTGTGTAAAGGCTATTTATTACATGTGTCCTCTGATTATATATGAAAAATTGCAATACTTAGTGTAAACGTGCTTCAATAGTATGGTAAGGAACTGTCTTCAGGCAATGCTGTGAGAGTACAATTTATGTGTATGAGTCCTCGGTTAAGTATGAAATAAAAATGTTGTGAGTGACGGTAATAAAATGTGCCCTATGATTAAATACGAAAAATCATACCACTTACTGTAAATGTTATCCAATTGTACAGCAGAAAAAACAATTATAGTAGAACCTCGATTATCCGCGATAATGCAGGGGACGAGACAGTCGGATGATCAAATTTCACGGTTGATCGAATCATTAGTTTATTTTATCTGGTGACATGACTCATACATGGTTATTATCAACAGGAGTTGTGGCTATCTTATTTGCTACCGCGTAGCAGTCACTGCAATTATCTGATTGCTGCACATCAGTTAGACGTATGTTCTGAAATGCAATTTTAATGAAAATAAATTTTCACATACAGTATATTGTACTGTATTTTTCACCATTAAATATGAACCCACACATAAAACTAGTCACAATTTTGAAGGTATAAAACCTTGGGAGGGGGGGGGAGGCGGGGAATTACTAATCCCTAGCCGATATATAACTTTTATCCATTACCGAAAAAAATATTTAGCTGAAGGTATAAAGTAAGTAGTAAGTTGTTTTATAGGGTGCATAGACACCAAAATAATTCGCTATGTACAGCGGTGGACAAAGCATGCTGCAACTGCTACCCACCGTGCGCTACTTGGCAACGCTGGACTGAGCCAATAGCCTCACCTTGCAAGGTCATTGCATGCCTGCATGCTGTTTCTGCCACCCGGCCAGACGCCAGCTACTCAGCCACTTCTAGTTAATATAGCGCTCAATTAAAAAAGTAAATTATTTATGCCGCTTTTACACATGCACTCGAATACAAAAATACGTAAATATAATTGTTAATAAAAAGTCATATTAATTTTATTTTCACATTTCAAGATTTTTATTTTTAATACACAAAAAGCAGCACACACAAATATATGCTACCTAGATCCTAGTTTTCTCCACCTGAGTTTTGCTGACGAGAGAAATAATCTAGATATGTGCTCCAGCCGTATTGATCGGCAAGCAGCACACGTGTCGCTGCGAGGCAAAAGTGGCCTCTGTCACAATATAACGCCCATTAAAATTATGAATGGTAAATTTTATCAAAAATATGGGCCATTTGTTTTGATACAGGACTGAACATGTAATCGGCACGCCCTCTGCCCTCTTATGTTGAAACCATTTTAATAAACAGGAGGCCAGGGTACTGACAGTCAATTCTTTCATCGCTTTGCGTTTATCCAATCCACTTGAACTGTCTGCTGTTAAAACAAAGTGAAGAATTTTTTTCATTATTTTTTATGATATCCCGTACCGTAGTGTTTTTAACATCGTACTTCTCGGCAAGTTTTGCAATTGTTCTCCTGCACTGAAATCTTTCTGTAATTTTAATTTTATTCTGTACAGTTAATACCACTCGCCTAAGTTTTTGTGCATTTCCCGACATGATTCTGAATACTAACATTTTACAACAGTGCTACTGCCCACCAAATTCTACCACTTAATACATCAACTGTTATGCGTGCATGCATGCTGAACTCTAAATAAAGCTGCGCACCGTGCATGTGTGCTGTCGCCTCGCTGCCGCGTAGGAATGTACACTTCTCTCACATGGACAAGCTCATAGGAGAGGACAGTTTGTTCAGATTAAAATAGACTACTTACCTCAAACAAATGAAAACAAGTGTGCCTTACTTTATACTGTATAATAATAAACACAAATGTGAATTCTTAACCGAATATATGGAAGGAAAGTTGTGAAGTTGCCAGAATTTCACAAGCACATAAAAAACCGGTTACATTGAAAAATAAATTTGCATGATCAAAAATCGCGGATAATCCGCAAATCGGATAATCGACTTGCGGATAATCGAGGTTCTACTGTATTATATTATGCTGCGAGTGTAGCTTGTATGCACCAAAACTTATTTAAATTATAATGGCTGAATAGTTGTGAAATCTTACTGCATTAACATTTAGTTATAGGTCCTTACATTATTGATGCCTGTTTATAATAATAATAATAATAATAATAATAATAATAATAATAATAATAATAATAATAATAATAACAATAATATTAATAATAATAATAATAATAATAATAATAATAATAATAATAATAACAATAACAATAATAATAATAATAATAATAATAATAATAATAATAATAATAATAATAATAATAATAATAATAGGTATCTGATAATACGTGAATTGCTTTGAAAATATTGTCAGAATGTGGTATTTTACATTTTTAACATGTTTATACTGGGACTTGATATAAATGTTTAGCCCGAGAATTTTTTACACATTTGGAAAGAGTACTTATACTTTTCCCAATTTTTAATTTAATCAGTCACCAAGGTTTTATTGCGGTGCCAATAAAATTCCAAAGGAATTTCCAATATTAATAAATAAATAAATATATATAAAGAAGGAAAGATTTACCATGATTCATTTATTACTGCGATAAACTGTTAAATTTATGTAGCTACATGTGGGTACACATCACTAGCCCTAAAGTTACTGTTACCCTTTATAAATATTTTACATCTATCAACTGGCATTCGTATGATAATTGATTATAAATTATAAAAAAATATCAGTACTTTTCTCACTGTTTGAGTTACGACATGTACACCAATGACTGCACTGTTGGACCAGAAAAATATATTCTGTCATTAGTTTTCTTGTTTAACACAGGATAACGGGCTCATAACTTTAACCACAATTGTTTTCGATGACAGTGTTGAGGACTGCTACTGAGAGCAGCCTGTCCCTCTTTTATGATCCTCGCAGGAAGTCAACAGTCCTCTAACCCCCTTCACTTCCAGCTCAAATCAGTCGATGAAAAAGTATATTATCTCACCACCACAGTTAAAGAAGCTATAAAAGACTTGTACACCGACCTCAAAGAAACCTAGTTCCTTATACACTAAATGGTTTTCAAAAATACTAATATTTGCTCTCAAACAAAAAAAAATCACTATCACAAATTATTCAAACGTAATAATAATCAGAACTACTATTAACTTTTTGCACACTATAATAAAGTAGCCAATTCCATCTTAAAATGTGATAAGAATAATTTCTTCAGTCAAGTTAATGCAAACATAAGAAAAACTGTAAGAAATTCTGACAATATGTGAAAACCATGTGAAAGGATTATAACAGTGATATTTCTCTAATTTATAATAACACTCATATAACAGTTGCCGGTCTAATTGCTAACTGCTTTGCAGATAACTTTGTTTCAACCTTTTCTAACATACAACATACCCAAAACCCCCATAGCAATACTCTTTCACCCCATTCCATCCCATACTTACACATTAACCCGTCAATGGTACAATGGATCATCAAGTAACTCAAACCTTCACTATCTAAAGGACCTGACGGCATTCCCAACTTTATAATCAAAGGTTGTGCAGATATATTTACTCTTATTTTCATTCACATTTACAACCTCTGCTACACTAGTGGGCACTTTCCCACCTTATGGAAATCAGTAACTGTTATCCCTATCCTCAAGAAAGGGCCTTAGAACAATTGTAATAACTATAGGCCTATTTCTTTACTCTGCACTTTTTCAAAAGGATTAGAGAAGATCCTTCATAAACATACAATTTTTCACACTCATAATCACCTTTTTTTCCATCCAGCATGGCTTTGCGACTAAAAAATCAACCAACACTAATTTGTTCTAATTTTACTCTCCTGTTTACAAGACTGCCATTTCAAGGGAACAATCAGATGCTACAGACTTTGATATTTTCAGAGCCATTGATACTGTCAAACATACGTTACTTATTAATAAATTACATTCTGCTGGGATCCATGACAATACAGTCAAATTACTTTCTAATTACCTAATCAATCGCAAATTCCGAGTGAAGATAAATTATTAATTATCACATCATAAACCTATCACATCCAGTGTTCCCCAAGGAAGCTGTTATCACCTCTTATTTTCATTATCTTCGTGGATGACATATCAAAATTAATTAAACCATCAAAAACTGCTCTTTTTGCTGATGAAAAATTTCAACTATAGAAGATTGCTTGTTATTTCAACAAGACATATCTTCCACCGTAACATGGTGTAAGGATAATTACATGACCCTTAATACTGACAAATCCCAGCTCATCAGTTTTACCAAGAAACTTAAACCTACCAAATTTCCCTATTTAATTTTGATCAAACATTAAAATTCAACTCTTACAATAAATACCTGGGGATCCTGTTTGACGAGAAACTATTCTTTCATCATTATGTTGACCACCTGAAAAGCACCACTAATAGAATTTTCGGACTCATTAAGCTCATCACTCACTATACCGCTAACCCTGAATCTACCATTTGCTTATATTACTCACTTATCTGTTCTAAATTAGATTATGGGTCAGTCATTTGGAACTCTTTATCCTTGTCAGACAGTAATAAATTGGAAGCAATTCAAAATATATAAACCTCTTAAAAAATATTGATATTTCACACAGATTTTACTCCCATCCAACTCTCGCAAATAAGTTTTTTCTTAAATGGCCTGATCATACATAACATTTTAACTAACCACATTTCCTGTCCTAATATTCTACTTTATACTGTCTTAAAAATATCTCGTAAAGGAGCCAGGCCAAAATGACAATGTAAATACTTAAAAGGAGACAATGGCCTACTTTATAGACTAGTTAATAACTACATAACTACAACATACAGCACACCAAATTTGACTTTGCTTAACTACACACGCAGCAACTTTGTGTCTGTTTTGTTTTAGATAGCAGTCCTAGGGTAGCTTCCCCTCCCTCTGTCCGCAAGGATAGCTGGTATCCGCGACTGGTCCACATGGGTGGGGGCAGCTGTTTCCCTGTGCTGCTTCCTTTTGTACAACTACCTCTTTAGGTAGGCTGTTTCTAAATTCATTTATTTATGTATTGTTTGTTGTATCAGTCCTGTTCTACTTAGTGTGTACTTGTTCATGTTTTTTTCTGTCTTGTCCATGTTAGCCTTGTTCTTGTAGTAAATATTCTGGTTGAAGCTTTAAGGCCTTTGCTGTTGCTACAATCATATAATATTTAACATAAATAAATAATATAAATATTGTATTGGAAACTACTGTAACATGTGGATCTCAACAACAAGCAGGCTCTCTTTCTAAAAGTGTTGGATTAGATTTTTATTTTGCGGTATGTCTTAAGTTCTCTCGCTCCCCCACAGATGTGTGTATATACATATGTGAATATATACAGTAAAACCATGTTAACACAATTGTCGTGGGACAGGAAGAAACCATGCTTATTAACCAGGAAAACTACTCAAAAATGATAAAATTACATGTGCTCTTATAGACGAAGTACAAAACCTTTTGACTAATTAAGCAGGAAACTTCTCATGGGAAACGCTCGCATGCATACATATATATGTATGTACAGTAAACCCCCGATCTAACGACATCGGATCTAACAAAATCTGCGATCTAAGGACATAATTTGCAGGAACCCTGGAAAAATAATAATAAATATTTTACAAGTTGTTTAAAGCTAAGCAAAGTGCGATACATCACAGTAAAACGTTATTTAAAAATAATTTTGCCTACATTAAACAATAACATACTGCAGTTATAAATTAGTGATATGCAGCTGTGAAAATAAAAAAAAAATTGTGAAAAATGTGAGAAACTTAAGATGGAACCAGTTAAATTATTATTTTAAAAATTGTAACTATGCATGCAGACTTTTTTTTAATTTAATCACTATCTAAAAAACATACATACATTGTCGCAATGTTTTTAAGTGTGTAAAAATTGTATTAAATATTTTATTCTTAAGATCTCTATCACACCCATTTGGATTTTTACTTATTTATATATTATTTTTTCTTTCTCTCATTAAGATCAGCCTAGAGCTATGTAAACAGGTTTACTTTTGTATTCTGCTTTAATGAGGCGTCATATATTTTTTACATCATTGTTAGCCAGAGTTGTTCTGTGAAGAGCCATTTAGTGGGAAGGCAGATGAGATCAGTATTAGCCTCGTTTGGCGCAGCTGGGTTTTGTAGCTATTATCAACTTTGTGTGTCAGATTCTTGCACGTGGTATTCTGCTTTGCACCTACCTCACTTTTAATAACATTAGTATTTACCCCAAGTACCGTTCCCTGAGGTAGGGTTAGCCACTTGCCATCAGGTGTAGACAACATTTTAGTTTCAACCTAGATGTAGTTTACTGGCCACGATAACACTGAAGGATTACATAACTGCTCGCTACAGGCTTTGCCCCACTTTTATTCTCCCCCCTCCTTTTTCCCACCATCCTTTCTTTCCTTCTCCTTGCCTTGGGCGCTGTGTTCGCTTCCCTCTTTCTCACTCCCTCTCCCCTTCTTTGAGTTTGGTCCCACTGCTACCAACTGTCCAATCTCTCTCCCCTTTCCCATTCTTCATTGTCTTTCTGTACGCCTTTGTGTTCTAACCGCGGGCTACAGCATGTGGCGTCGGTAGTCCCGTAATTGCGTAGGAGTTGGCCAGCCTGAAAAAAGTGAGGTGAGTTGTTTTGTTTTACTTGTATCTCTCCTGTTCCCACGAGTGTTTACAATGATGTGAAGTACTTTTGACAAAGTATTTTTAAAACTGTGTGTTAGTCTAGGATATTTAAAAACATTGAGGAGTAATAGACATGACGTTGAGTCGGTGTTGAGATCTGGGGAGGCGCTCGTCGTATGACAATGGTCATAGAAGATGACGACTTCAGCTTTGACCATGTACCTACCATCCAGAAACAGCCAAGTTCTTTTGTACTTATTTACTTTCTCCTTTAGCTTAAACTATAGATGAAAATGTAGTAGCCATTAAAAATATGAGCACTAGTTTTGTGGATGGAAGTTTCTATCTGGCAGTGGTAGAGATCAGTTCTAGTAGCACGCTCAGGAGTGATGGTAGTTAGACCTAATTCAGTAGGGTGGGTAACTGAGATGGGCAACATAATTGTCTACGTGAACACAATATCTTAGAAATACATTTATTTTTTGTTTTCTCCTCCATGAAATCCTGGAAGCTTGTGTAATTAAATATTTTTCTTGTAATTCTTGTTTAAAAACTGTTTCAGATTGAATTTTTTATAAACAAAATTGGAAAAGTTTAAATTTTTTTTTATTTTAAATAAACTCCTTGTCAGTTTTGCTTGAATGAATATTTTACATATTATTTTTAGGACTAACTTAATCTTCATATCTCAGATATCAGAATCTTAAAAGGAGACACTCCTACCCCAACTATCCTCAGTATTTATTTATTATTTGTGAGTGCTGTTTACAAGCAGCCCCCCTTAGTTATGTTATGTTAAAACCTTCTATGTGAATTATTTTAAGGAAGTTAGTGAGAATATTGTTGAATCAGTTGTCACCAATGACAGTTCATTAGTAACTGCATACCTTAATGGCTCCCTTAGTGTCTAAATAAGTAACCAACTCTATCCACATTGAATGCAGCAAACTAAGAAATAATGAAAGAGCACAGCCATTAGCTTATCTCACCTTGGTCCTGCATGGCTACTAGTGAATGTTTTATGTATATGCATAAAAATGTTCTGATTTTTAAGTGTAAAAAATTTGTACAGTGTACCTCAATCAGCTCTTTCTGAGGAAGTGGATATGTAGAGGTTTGCAAGTCACCTGGCCTGCATTGCTACATAATCTATCATCAGTTACCTTCTCATGGGGCCACATAAAATACCTTGTCTATCATACACCTCCGACACGTCACATGACTTCGTGGTACGGATAATTATTCTATCAAATAAATGAAAATCAATTTCACCTTGTTCCCAATAGTAATCGTTATTAAATTATTGAATTGTATGTATTAATGTAGTTGGGTGTCCTTTTAAACACCTGTTATTAAGTGTCCGATAATCTGATAACATTTATTTAACTATCATAAAATAACACTGTGTCTAGACAGATTACAATTCCAGTCTCCCGTGTACTTCCAGTATGTTTCCCACATTTTACTCAGAATTCCCATACCATTAAAAAGAATCACAGCAAAATTATAATAAAAAAGAACTTGCCATGTGCCTATTTCTGCCGTGCACAGTAACTAAATACAATACAGGTGCTGCACAGGAAATTCTTTTAGAAATATAACAAGAGAGGCCATTGTACTGCGACAGATGTTTAATAGCACGTACTGCCACTGTTTGTGTGTGTCTCTTTAATTGTAGCTAAGCTTATTATTCACTGTGTCTGTTTTAAAAGCGAGATAGCATGCCTATTAGCTGTGATATTCTTCATTTCCCTCAAAAACACACAAAAAAAAAGAACACTGTAAAACATCCTACACTCTATTTATCTAATAGGGAGAAAACTTATATGTAGTGTAGTGCCCAGAACACAGTTCAGACATTGCATCAGAAAGTTGTTCGCCTCACATACATGTTATCAAGGCTGACCGGTAGTTACACATCCGGCACAAGTTATTATAGAGTTGTTTGTCAGACTCTGGCCGCGTGACTAGCCCTCACATGACCAGTATTTCCATGAGGTCACATCCTGTTTGTTTCAACATGTACTG
>PNEQ01108923.1:7929-55429 GCA_003012365.1 Medauroidea extradentata
ATATATATATATATATATATATATATATATATATATATATATATATATATATATATATACATATACATATACATATATACTATTGCGTTTAATTGAAACTCACACGATGGAAGTCGCGGGCAACATCAAGAAACGAATATTGATGTTTTACAATTTAATTCCTTTACCGACATTTTTGTTTCATATTTGAAAGACTAATATACTATACTTCATTCTCCTTTAAATTGCTCCTTCCCTTTCATTCTTTATTATAACTTCGAAACATAACTAAACATGCAAACAAGAGTTAATTATTTTTATATAAAATTACCGAGACTTTCAAAGGACTTTATTAATGTTGTTTGTGATTTATACGGTTTCTGTTAACATTTGATTTAAAGGTTGTATTGGTGGAATGAAACCTGCGTTCTTGTTTGATACGAATTTTGGTGAACGTCTGTACTTACTTGCGAGTATAAGTAATGAACTGAAGAAATTACTTCATTTAATGTTTTTTTTAATATAATTTCGATATTTTTATGTACGAAGCGAGATTTTATTTTGTTCCTGGTTTGTTGTAGGCTGATATTCCAAATAGGTTTTGTGTTATAAAACATAACATTATGTGTAAACGGTATATGTCTACCACAAGTTAGATTAACGGAGGTTAGCAGATTAAAATTTACTTCCGTAAGGGTTGAAAGACACGAGAATTGTTACCATTAATATAAATTTTCGTACATGGTTGAGTTTCATAGAAAAAATACATAATGTATTATCATAAATAATTTAGTAATATGTTGTTGCATTAAAAACCTCTACATTATTTAGTCATGTTTAGTGAGTGTAGCTTACCTGAAAAACATTTTATTCCTGTAAAGCATTAGAAAATCGGTCATGAGATAGTATTCAGTCGAGTTTTAACCACTGCACACTCCAAAATTGGCAGCTCCAAATGCTTAGCGTCCTTAACTTAATAAGAAAGCATTCCTGGCATCGAAAATTATATTGACTGCTTGCTTTGATATATGTGCCGAGGACTGAATAAAAATACTTTTGAGTTTGCTATTTTTTACTATGTCACACGAGAAAATATCATACCACGCTAACAGTGCTTTCCGTTACCAAGACGAATACTAAATTCATTGCATTCATATCTACTGGACAGAGAGTTTGAAACGCCTAAAAACAATCTTAGGACCTAATGAACTGTAAGACATTTGGGAAAACTTATCACACCCTAAATGCAGCACATTGTGTTTGTCAAACGCAAAAATTTTGTGAAAATTTCGTTACAAGAAATAATTGCCAAATTAATTTGTCTAAATAATGGGCTTCGTTTCTTTGGACGTTTTAAATGAAATGGTTTGATTGCAAACTTACAAATATCAGTAAATAACAATAAAGTTATATGTTTCGTCACTACGCGAATTTCAAATTATATGTGAGGAATTATTGATAGCGGTATTAAGAAATTATCCAACTGCTCTGCTCAGTGGTTAGAGGTCCTGGCTAGTGTGTCAACGGTCCCGGGTTCGAGTCCTGGCCGGAGAGGTTAATATATACAGTTGCCTCTCTGGGTTCAGAACTGCGTGTTGTGTTGCCCCCTCATCACCATACTGCGGGAAGGCAGAGGCGACCCACCGCAGAATCATCTCGCGTCTGAGGATGTCCAGGTTTCCATCACCTGACATCTTCCGTGGTTCAGAACGTCCGTCATAATCATTAAGACCCCGCTCTTTAGTTTTGCAGTCGTTTTGAAAATATTGTTTTTAACCCAAATTAATAGATATATCAAAAATTCATTCTGACAGTTTTAATTCATGTATATCATTGTTTGTATCAGAATTTTTCTGTTACAATACACCAAACGGATATTTAGATTTCTGCACCTGAAATAGCACATATTTTGTTGTCAAAATAAGCCAAAATTAAGGGAAATAATGTTTTGCTAGCAAACGGTACATTATTTATAAAAACGCTCTGACAAAATTGTGTATCGTATGACTGTACAGTCTCAAATTTTTTCAAAGAATTTGGTTAAAAAAATTTGAGTTATTTGCAATTGTTTGAAATAAATGAAAGAGCATGGCCTTAAGGGGGCATTGTACGTAATTCAACGCTAAACACAACAATTCACAATTGTTGGTTTCTCGAAGCCAATTCGCAACAATAAAAAGAAAAATAGCAATCCTAAAAAATGATTTTGCCAACTTACTGAGAAAAATTTTTCTCGATTAACGTATATCTCAAGAACAGCTTCTGATGCCGAAATATCGTACATTTAATTGCGGCGCAAGAGATCACACTTTACAAATATGTACATCATTCTGAGTAAATGTTTGCTCATAAAGTTCGCAAATATAAATATCAAGGATTGCTGTTTTGTAGTTTTTCTATAGGGCCTATTGACTTTCAAAAAGTGTAGATCTCAATTGAAGAATTCAGCGCTTACTTATCCACTACGCTCAATTAAGAAACTGAGCCAGGAATGTTTACTTCATGAAAGAAAAAATATTTCCACCGCAAGTTCTGAATGCCAGTCGTACACGTCTATACAATGCCAGTCACCCTAGGAACAAGCAAGACTCTTTGAGTACTATTACAAGAGAACCCGATTCATAGATTTACAACCAGCCGTAACCACTTAGTCATAAATCGCAAACTAAAAAATATTCTCAAAAGCTGTAGTTTCCCGTATCTCTGCTAATTCATGACCGGGTCCTCGATATTGTTCAGGCATCATACTGCTGAAATGAATGGATGAAAATGCAGGAGCTGGTGGCGCTGAAAGTGGATACTACTGGCGATGTTGATGAAACTTCGTTCTAACCGAGGCAGCACGGAGGAATGTAATACAGTCAACCAAAGCACTCGAATCAAAAATACGCTCCTATTTCAGCCTTGCAGCTGCGCAAACACGCATAGCTGATATGTATATTGCCTTGACGCTGTATATCGTGCTTGAGGTTCTTAGTGTCTTAGAGGAAACTATTTAATGCCCGTTTGTAAAAGTTACCTAACAAACCACTTATTGAACATATTTTAGCTGAACTTAGCTAGACGTGTCTAATATTCTACACAACGTGAAGTTTGTACCAATAAAAATTGAATTGAAAATGTTACTTTGGCTGTGACTATGTTAACGAGCTAAAGTTAACGACAGAATGAAAGGGTTTATAACGTAACGGCAACGTATCAGTATGCGACTGACGCTTCTGGTAAGACTAATCGTTTCCCAGATACTTATTATCGTCAACGAGCCCTTGCCAGATGTTTCCTAAGTGTAACGAATATCGTGACAAATTATTGATTAATGCTAAGTAGCTGTTGTCACGAGTAAAGTGTGCGCGGTCGTTACGAACGCCACGAGTGGTTGGCAGCATTATTAAGATCGATTTTTCAGATATCTATTGCTATATTTCAAGCACCACTAACGAGATGTCGTGGCCTGATACTCTAAAACTTTGTCTTACCTCGTTAACATAATGAGGAGGAGAAAAATAACTACACCGAAAATGGACAGAAACGCTTATAGCTAGCCTGTTTCTTAAATTTTACAGAGCTATGATTTTTTTTCTTATAGTAGCGGACTAACCAACCTAAACCAATTCTGAGAAGTATTTGTTTATGTTATGATTTTCACACTATAAATTATTCTAATTCTAATCGCTTCACCGGCTCGTGACTGGAAGAGCAGTTAATAAACGTTATAACACAACAATTGGGCCGCGGTGGTGTAGTGGTCAGACCACTCGCCTACCTTCATGGCGACCCTGGGTCGATTCCGGGTGGGGTTGTTCCCATGTTTTTTGCACGTGGGAAACGTGGCGGACGTTGCCGTTTGCCGGCGGGATTTCTCAAGATATTCCATTTTCTCCCGCCCTTGCATTCCGTCGCTACTCCATTGTAGGATCTCATTTCATGTCACCTCTCAGGAAAAGGCAGACGCCTATGGGCTCACAGTCTGTCCCTCGAGGTGTGAAACTTGCACTCAGGTTAACTCACTACTTAATATTATTATTACTAGTATTATTTATAACATAAAACACCATAGCAATAAGTTCGCAAGGCCAGTTGATCAATGTTGAGCTTCTTTTCAGAAAGCAACTTAAGTAATAAACATATAATCACTCCAAGATATGTTTCTAGCTGCATCAACAACAGACGATCAGTTAATGTTCTCGCTAAGATAAACAAAACCCGCATTCAGCTGTATTAATGTGATTGATGTGTTCTTTAAGATTTTCGTTTCACGTTGCCTCTTGCTTGACACCCGAGCTGTTACTGTGTTGTATTTATAAATATATTTCACTAGCTTGTGAAAAATTAAGGCAGTAGTCGTTAATCTTTGCATTCTAAATTTCGAATCTATACTATCGAATTTACCACACGGGATATTTTTTTGTAAAACAATAAAATTCTCTGATATGCAGCGACATTGATTTTTGGACATTAAACTCATTTTTTTTGTATGTACGTTTACCGGGCATGGCAAAGAGAGTGAAAATTAGCATTCTAAGGACTGGATTGGTGGTTCACTCTCAAAGCTGCTCCACGACCATACGAGGAGAGGAAGCAGAATGCTGTCCGAACCAAACTCAGACATGTTTGTTGGGGAAGACGGGCAATCCACGGACGTGTTTGGTCATACGGCAGTTAGTCTGACATGTTGGAAATTCAAGTGTTCGATCCCGAGATGTTGTTTCTCCAACAATGCAGTTCCTTAAGTGCCCTGTCTACCTCAGAGCCCTGGCGCGAGTAAGAACAGGGATTTACATGTTCAATTACGTTCGACGAACCGGTCTTAGTCATCTTTCAAATCTCTTTTATTAGACAAAAATTGCATTGAGATGAAGAGTATATCTACAGGAAAAAAATGTGGGGAAAAATTATTCGTATAAGCTCGGGTTTTTTAGATTAATAATATTTATTTGCGCAGTTTCCAGGGCATTGAAAAAACACCTTTAAATATATTATAGCAATGTGTACCATGCTGAAATTAAAAAAAAATAAAACAGTGAAATGCATTGGTATATCCATATATATATACATATATATATATATATATTTACGTGTGTGTGTGTATGTAGTTTTACACGGGGGTAATGCCCTAAAGTGCACAGTATTCCAAAATGTTTACAACGGTGTTCAAACAAGGAATCTATATTGAAGATGTAGATTCTTACTGTAAATAGATATAAAGGTAATTCTTCCAACAAGATGTTATTCTACGTGAAATGTGTTATAGTAGCCTTCATATATAAAGGTAAAGAATTGTATTTAAAAACTTTTATAATTTTTGTGGTAAAATATACACTGCTACATAAAATTTAATGTAACAAGTACTAAACACCAGACTTGCTAAAAAATTTTTTATGTAGCAGTAAGCTCGCAGAAAATATCACATAAGTAGTATATTTATTCGGCTGAAAGAATTAATTTTAAAACTGACACACCGTGAAGTAATTTATTTAACATACATTCTCTCTTTGAACTACAAGACTGCAAGCTTAGTAGGCAGACCCCTTAATGCAAGTATTTTCAAATTCCCGTCCGTAAGATTAAGACCGCAGTTATCAGAAAACAATAACGAGGACTGAGATTAAGTTATTGTTGTCACGTCTAGAATGTCATACGTCTCAAATCAGGTTGAAGCTTATGCCCGTTTTCTACTCAGAGATGCGAGGAGGCCGGATCGGTTATTGTTTGAACCCACGGTATGGCAACTATCATAAGCACCGAGATAGTAATTGTTTGATTAGAATTCCTCCACGAATAGGAGGTCCTTTCGTTTAAGTCTGTTCGATTGCAGAAATATTAGCTATTCCTTATTTGTAAAAAAAAGCTTTTCATAACTTGTATAAATTGCCGTTTAATAACGTTCTCGTCTCGTCACATAAAAATGTTTCATCTTATAGTTGGTCTAAATCAAAACTATAGTATTTTTAAAGGAAAAATTGAAATAAATTCACCTTCAGTAAGGTGTTTTATCCTGAATAAAGCTGCAAAGATGTCCGCAATGAAAATTCTAAATTTCAATTAAACTGTTTGAACTTGATGCAAATGTGAAAAATAATATAATTTTTGATTATTTTATTTTTTCAAAAATGCCAAATTATTGCCGTGAGTAAATTTAGAGTTATAATTAATTACGCCGTGGTAACTGAAATGGTTGCGAATTATTTTACGGTAGTTTTTCAATGGTTTTGTTCCCATTATGTAGTAAGGATTTATTTGTTTGCTTGTCATATGAAAACTATCGGTCATATTTACTAGACTAAAAAGTCACGAAAGGTAAGGTCTACAACTTGAACAGTGTTGGATAAAAAATATATATAGAATTTGTTGCAAAACCATTAAATCTCAGTGTATAGCAGCCCGAATGAGCTGTACGACTGGTTGCCTACGTGTGCGCAGAGAAAGGTAAGAGTGTTGCCTACCTATCAAGGTGCTCCCTACAGATGCGGCTGAAATGTCTACTCACCAGTGTTCTCATGGCGAAGTGTAGGCTAGCGCTGCTGGATCAGACCAGTACTCGCTAGAGATGTGCCTGAGTGATGCCTGGAGGACGTCTGCAGCCTGTTTATATACACGCGAGCACGTCTGCCTTGCCCCACCTCTTATCAGGCCGGGGACGAGCCGGCCGGCCAATCGCGCCGCGGGGCGGGGCGGAAGACGCGTGGCAAGGCGCTTCCACCACCCCGCCACCTCACCCCTTCCCTTCACACAACGCATCTCGCCGAGACCTCGAAATGCTTTGTGATTGTTCGAGATTCCCGCCACCACCTCTCCAGACCCGCCTCCCCACCCCCACCACCCACCCTCCACCTGGTTTGTATGTCGACAAGGTGCTTTTAACGTTCGTATAACGGTAACTCCCGTCGTACCTTGCGTGCCCGTACCCCACGGCCCGTGGGGATCGCAGCACGTCCACCGGACCACATATTGCATCATCTTCCGGTCCACACCGTTCGATATTAGTGTGTTGACAGTGAAATTCTTCTTGTCTGGACTGAACTGAACTCGGAATGGAGTTCCAACAAGGAGCAATTAACATAGACTGAAATGCGATTATGGTGAAATTTTGACTCCAGATGTACTTGTAAACAACGCAGAACTGAAATTATCAATTAGTAATTTTTAATTTATTTATTTTTAATCCCAGTTATTTCTAGGAAAATTAAACTCACATATTTTTGCTAGCCCAGGAAGATTCTAACCTCGTGCGTAAACAAACTGCAAGCCAAATTATTGTAATAATTCCATCATTTTTACATTTAAACTGTCCATCAAATCATATTCAACGCTTTATCGTGGCCATGTGTACGAAAATAAAAACAAAATTTAAATAAATTCAAAATGCCCGTAGAGGTTTCATTATAAATAAAACATTTCATTCCCTATTCGGCATTCCAGTCGACTTCGGCGACTGGATTGTATTATATTACTGCACTCCTTCAGTCCAGTCTTGCGGATCCGGATTTAAATTTAACTTTACACGCATTGCAAATACATAAGCCCTGCTAAAAAAAACTCGTTTCTTCTACACTCTAAAAATTGTTTTCTCATGATACAACTTTCCTTTAAATATGAGGCACTGTAAAGTAACTTTGTCGTAAAGAAAATTTTATTTAAAGTGTAACGTAATGTCAACAAAAATCGTGTAACTATTAAAGTTCAATGTAGGCTAATTGTTGTGGTAGTGTTAGCTGTGGTTTTTTTTAAGACAAATTTTATGTCGGAAAAAACTCTTCTTATTAAATATAATGTTTTAAATTTATACTTATAGCAAACATTTCACCTGTGGCAAAGCTATTTTGCAATGGCTCATGCTGAAATGAAATTTTTGTTGCGGCAAAGAAAGTGTTTTTAGTGTGTTTCACATTCATACTTCGCCGTCTGGCTGAATGAATTTTACGTGTTCGAGACGTGTAGGTGTCTGGAGTAGTAAGAGCGAGCCAAATACGCAGTTGGGATTTACCATTACCAATACACACAATTCACTGAATTGGTGTACAGTTCGTCCGTTGTCGGCTTGCCTCTACGAGACTATGAGGCGACCCAATCACTGTATAAAGTATAAGTCACTGACAAAAATATTTTATAATAGCTGCGCAATATTTTGTTAGTATTGATCCCTTCAACTGTTTTTGTGCTCAACACAAAAACATGTCTTCACCACCAAAGGTATGTTAACAAGGGCTTTATGTCTCGACAGGGTGATCACACTACCATAGTTACTAATGACAAATTAATTAATTAAATCTGACAATTAAAATATTCTGGACAACTGGTGTAATGCGGTTAGGACGCTAGCCTGACACGGACATTCGCAGGGTAGGGATGGCTCTCCCCCATCTACACTATTCAAACTGAGGCAACTTGTCACACTGACAAAAATGGCCAATGAAGCGGCCATGGCCTTTGATAAAGAACCAGCCAAGTATTAGTCTGGAACGATGTTGGGAATCAACGGAAAATCAAAATTAGGATGGCCTGAGTTAGTAAGAGATTTTAGTCAGCGCTTAACATCGAGGTCTTCAGCACTGGTGAGGGGTGATGTGAGGTGAGTATGGAGCGACGCCGGAATGAAAGTGCGGGGGAAACGGGATATTCCCGAGAAAACCCGCTGACCAACGGCATCGTCCAGCACGATTCCCATATGCGAAAATCCGGGGACCGACCCTGCCGGTAATCGAACCCGTATCGCCTTGTTGGGAGGCGAGAGCTCTGACCATTCGGCCACCGCGGCCCCCAGGATGAGAGGAGCCGGGGTCGCCGTTATAAAACGGCGGTAACCAAAATAATGTACCAAAAATAATTAGACAAGGAACATATATTACATTATTTTTTAAAAAGTTTAATTAACTGCTGCGTGACTATCTGGTATTTTTCATATCATGTGATGGAATTTATTTACTCAAGACCGGTGGCTGGATTCCGGTTTTTAATGTTTTCACCTTCACATAATGAATATTAAAAACTCAGCCAGATGATGAACACAAAAATTCGGACACGGAAACATTTATAAATGCTATCGGTAGTCATAATAAATTCTGAAAATATGTAATATTGTTAAGGTGCCTGCCTGCCCGGGCTGCCGACCGTTCTATAGCGCTGCGGCCGTTACAAGATTATTCGATAACTGCTCAACACACGTGAGGGGTATCTACTTAGGAATAGCTTCCAAAGTACGTTACACGTCTGTGTATCCATTTCAGGTTCATCACGACTCGTTAAAGTATCTTTACTAGAGGCCTACAATGGTGAATATGGGTGTTTTTGCGGTACTTATTAGGTATGCAAATCCTGGTGCAATGCCTTTAAAAGGAAAAAAAAGGGGGGGGGGAATTCGCCCAAAATTTAAATTAAATTACTAATTTTTACATTTGTGCCAGCTATGACTTGTTATGTAGACAAACAGTATTACTACTATTTACTGTAATGCATTTTTTAAGATTCAATAGTTTTTTTTTACAAACTTAACGCTGAAGTCCAAATTTGCATAACGTTGTTTTATGCTACAGAAAACCAACTGACAGCGAAATGAAATAATTCACACAGAAGAACAGTAACACGTGATACGTAGTGAGACCTGTATAAAATCACATTGCATTTTATTTTGATTTAAAAAAATAAAAATTTTAAATTTTAAATTTAGTATTGTTTTAAATGTAAAATAAAGTTCAATGTCGTTTACATACTAGTCGTGACGTAGCCCGTGACACCGTCCTTCAGTGAGAATTATTTTATTACTAGCATAAAACCGTTTTATGTAAATTCAGACACTGACATGCCTTTGTACAAAAACTATGAAATATGAAAAATTCTTATTTCAGTAAATAATAGTCACAGTGCGTGTCTACGTAACAAATATTATGTCACACAAATAATAAAATTGTTAAAACAATTTAAAATTTGTTTGCACCACCCCCTTAATTGGTACACGCGTGACTACACATACAACTTCTATATTACGTTATGAAACGATAGGTTTACCACTTAATGTATAACACTGGCGAGTTGTCGGCGAGAAGGTTGCACGCCAATTAGTGACTTGCTCCCAGAGGCTAAGGTAAGGCGTGATGTGTGTGTTGTGTCGTCCTTGCCACTTCTGCACTTCTAAGCCTCGAATGCGCAAAATACGTCCATCCAGACGACCACCTTAATTGACATACAACTGAAATTATGAATTCGGTTTGGCGGCCGGTTAGACGTAAGCATATAAAATATTGAATTGAACTGATAAAATATAGACTTTTTAAAATTTTTATTTTCAGTTTCAGCATTTTTTTTTTAATTCAAATAATTTTGTTCTTTATTTTTATGAGCATGACATTGTAGCCTGATATGTCTTTATCCACTGTGATTTTTTTGAGTTTGGTATATCAGTTGGTTTTAGTGTATTCCTTAAAACGGAAACATGCAAAATATGACTTTAACAAGCTATTACGCGAAAACTATGAGAGATAAAAAAAATTTCATAAGAGCAAAATTTAGTCACATTTTGTGTCTAAAATAAGAAAAAATCAGGTACGCTATAGCTTTGAAATATTTTACGTCGTTTTATGTCTTCGGTTGCCGCTTTACTAAACAAACGAACGGGTTGTCTTGGGCATAAAGTAACCTACTATTATTCGTTGGGAAAATTTAAAACCAAGCCACAGAAACTGGTATTACCTGTCCCATTTTAAGCCACGAATACACACATGCATATAGAGACATAACAACTATCGGTATGCAAATGTGCTTTTTTTGCCAACATTTATGAACCATTTGCATTGAAATAGCGAGATAGCATAAAAAGCTAAATTTTAAGCGCTCCAGTTGGATTAACACGTACTAGTATTTGGCAGTATAAGTCAATAATTATCTGTAAATGTGGAAAGTGGAGTTGCATATTATCTGCATAACGCATTTAAATACTCAAAGAATCATGCAGCAAACGTGTCGTAACGGACTCGATAACTACTTATAATAATCCGCCCTGGAATGAGAATACGAAACGATGACTGTAGATTATATGACACACTAGGCAATTATTAGTAACCATCGTGAGAACGTATGTACTATAATGTAACCAAAGTGATGAAAGGGGACTATGTAATCCGATATTATTTAGTATAGAGCTCTCAGACGAATTTTCAAGAAAACTAGAGTTGTGCTTTTTACAGCAACTTTTCTTGTTAGTGCTCAGTGAAGCTAGGTGTTAATTAGGAACTTCAAAACAGCGGAATGCAAGATATATTTTTAGAAACGTTGTTTAATTTTTAGGATATTTTTAAATGCAGAAATCGGACATATACGTGGATTATGAATTTTTATATTGGGATATTGTTAGATCTTACTTAAATAACAATTCTAGAAGAAGAGTATTCAAGGAAATTTTCCGGAATGATATAACATAAAAACATAAATGCCAACACTGCAATCTAAAATCTTCAGATTAAATGGAAATCTCAAGAGTGTTTAGCCATTTTGTCATAGACAATGATTTGTTTTGTTAAGGGCGCGGTATACAGCAAGTTTCGTCACTATGTTTTTAGTTTAATATTTGTACCAGAATTTTTTTCTTGTTTTAGACACAAAATGTGACTGAATTTTGTTTGCTCTTATAATTTTTTTATCTCGCATGGTTTTTGCTCGTTAAGGCGAAATTTTCATGTTTCCGTTTTAAGGACGACATGAAAACCAACTCACTTAACAAAGTGAAAAAAATTCAAGCTATAAGTTAAACTATGTTCAACCACAGAACAAAATATTTATGTATTAAAAAAAATATTGAATAATTTAAATTTTTATTTTGAATTTCAACATTTTTATTTTATTACTCAAAGTATTTATTCTTTGTTTTTATGCAAGTGAAATTATAGTCTGCGAGGTCTTTACCCACTGTGCATTTTGTCAGTTTGCAATGTTAGTTGGTTTTAGTGTATTCCTTAAAACGAAATCATGCAAATTTTGACTTTAACAAGCGATTACGCGGAAACTATGGGAGATATAAGAATTTCATAAGAGCAAAATTTAGTCACATTTTCTGACTTAAATAAGAATATATATATATATATATATATATATATATATATATATATATATATATATATATATATATATCCGGTAACTTCTGCAATGGGATTGTATCACAAACTAATGCGTTTTCTCTGGATATACGCCATCGCTTAGAGAATGATGCTAAGTCGCAGGAAAGCCACAGTTACATAAAAGGACCAATGACAAGAAAATTATCAACAAAAAAATAAACATACCAAGAAAGCAAGAAATAACTGTAGTCAACAAACATACAAATAATTCCGACACAGGAATTTAATCGATATACAATGTAAAAAAAGGTAAATTCAAAAGGACCAAATAAGGTACATGAAAATGGCGTCAGTGATGGACAAAGGCAAAGAAGACAACACAAACTAACACAGCCACAGAAATAATCTTAGACAAGACAACATAAAGAATATAACACAGGCGATGATAGGCTCCCTTCGGCGATGACATATGTTACAGCCAGTCTGCTGGATTTCTTCGGATAATTCATTTGCTTGAAGACGAGAACTGATACCAGTTACAGAAACATCGCATCTGTTGTCGTCAGTATGCCAACACTGTGTCGAATGTTAATTTAAAAAAAATTTCTTTTTTATTATATGTTTGCATAAGTGACGTTACAATTGTGATTGCATTGTTCTGGAGGCATATATCTCAAAATATTACATTTATAACTTTGTGAAAATATCATACATCACAAAATAATGCCGTGAACTTCTTTCCGATATTACTGCAACGGAGAGATAATGCCAAATAATTTCTGTCTATGTTTACGTAAATGTCTTTAATTTATAAGACCTCTGCATACTTGATGTGGACTGTTATTGAAGTTTGGTAAAAGAGCACATATTTTAGTGATTTATATCATCTTTCGTTTCCAATTTAAATAGTTTAATTTATTTTAATAACCACTACAAAATTGGTCTAGATTATGGTATATTTACACTTCCGTAACGTACCTACAAGGCACACATACTTGTCTTACCTAACTCTTTCAGCATTTAAACGCTCGCAATTTCATTAAAATTACTGTATCTAAGCCCTCTAACGTAGCTAGAAAAGGCATTTTCAGACTGCCGTACTTCAAAATGTACTAGCCGGATGTAGACCTACGTGAATCGCAGACAGAAATGTGCTCTTAACTTTGCTACAGACTTTCCACCAATATAATTTTACGATCACTGCTCCAATAGAAAAAAAATGGATCAGTGGGAATCTTGCACGATAGTTCAGAGCTTTGCTCGTTGTAGCGAAGCGGCATTAGATGCGCGCTTCTAAATCACCCTTATTGCTCTGTCGTTTCTGAGCTAACATGCAGGTAGGGAGCGCCCTAAACGTTAATTCGGTATTATAATATAAGCGTTTGTGGTCTAATGCGTATTTACGAACACATATTTAAGTTATCAAGTCCTGACGTGTCGTTGACAGCGAGGTCATTTCAGATGAAATCATTGACTTGGATGAACAGAAAATGGAGAGGAATCGACCATGGCCTGTAGTTAAGAAACCATCCCCGCATTCACCCTGAGCGATTGGGGAAAACCATGGGACATCAAACTCATAATCGCCGTAACGGGAATCCTACCATGGCCCTCCATAACTAATAGGAGTTCAGTGCATCATCTTGGTCAGTCGACACGTATTGAGCAGTGGAACACGCAAGAAGAGTTTCTGTTGTGGCCGTGATTCGTTATATATATTGTGTTCACGATAGTTATCCTCACATTCCTAAACGAGAGCAGATTTCGGAAAACTGTTGCACAGGTTTGTTAAAAGTGTTTTTTTAATACGCAGCCTGAATTTACTCTGGACCACTGTCGTAGAAGAACAGGTCTGGACACTCGCCTGGAAACTTGACCCCCTTGTTGCTTGGCTGTAGTTCACCAAGTTACCGAGAATATTGTGTTTTATTGGCGTTGTAGTTAGGGTGGTCGAACTCAAACTCCGCCCACTTCCTCCCCACTAAGATAAACAATTCATCAAAACGTATTTTTTATCAATTTATGAAATACTCCCTTCGTTCACAAATTTAAGAAAAGGCTCCAGCAATCTTTATTTACTTTATAAATTTAACAATGGAAAAAAAGTGGGCGGAGTTTGAGTCCGACCGCCTGGAAAACAGCGCCAAAAAGTACGACATTCTCGGTAACTTGGTGAACCACAGCCAAACAAGGGGGTCAAGCAAAATACATTGGTAAATAGGCGAGTGTCCAGACCTGTTCTTCTACGACCATGCTCTGGACAAAAAAAAATAGGCTACATATTTCTCTAACGGATTTATTAATGACAATTTTCTTAATTACATTATTAGATAAAACCACCAAGTATTTTTTCATGAAAGAAAAACACTGTTTTTAAAAAAAATTGTGCAACAGTTTTTCGATATTTACTCTCTTTTAGGATTTAAAAAAAAATGTTGTGAATGCAGTAGAAATGACAGATCGTGGCCATTAAACCGGATTCACAACTACACTTATCGTACGTAAGGAGTACACAATTGACCAACTCAGTAAAGTACCTTCGCACGCCACGTGGTCATGTGATTGCTTGAATGCACACTCAGTGTTAGTACGTACGCTAAGTGTTGGTTCTGAATCCAGCTTAAGTCAATTATTCGAAGGGCATCCACCAGTAAATTTAGCCTCGATACACACATGTATGAGTAGACGTTCTGGAGTCGTTGTGTTCGTTTGTATAACACTCGTTATCATCAATTATTGTCCTTTTCTCACCTTGTTTATCCAGCATCTTTAGTCTTGTCTTCCTTCAGATACGTGCTATATGTATTTTTTTTGTCGGGATTGTATTCTTGTTAAATTTTTGTTGACAACACATAATACCATTTTTTTTACTTCCTCGTGTCTTAAACTTTCGCTTCATCGATGGTTTTCAGAGACGCGCCGGGAGGCCTTGGTTGTTGCAATGGTCAAACCATTCGCATCCCACCCAGGCAATCCGGGTTCGATTCTTGGTGGGGTCGGTCCCCAGGTGAGAAATAGTGCCAGACGATAATGCTGGTCGGTGGGTTTTCTCGGGGGTTTCCCGTTTTCCTTTTCCCTCACATTCCGGCTCTTCTCCACTATAGGGCTTTAATTTCACGCCATTATTTTGGGTGAAATTGTGCCTTCGGGCACCCAGTATTAAGTCTGCATTCGGAGTGTGATACCACAGTCTTTATGATTATATTTATTAGTGACGCAGCAACATTAGTTCGTTACTGCGTGTGTCCATGAAGGATTTGTTTTTCTTACACCTCACTGTGACAGCCGTTTTCATATCACTAGTATGTGGTCAACAGCCATACAGCACACATAGGATTCCGGAAAGGAATAGGCCTATTTTCCTATCCAGAAATACGACACAAAAAATAAGTGGAACAATAACACCACACTTTCTTATTACTAGAGGGTTTCTTCTACAACTTGGCAATATTCGCTCGGAATGGCGTATGTATGTCCACATAAACCGTACAGTTTATAATAAAATAAAATATAACTCATTGCAGAAATCGTTTAGAGATAATATCACATCTAATCATGCTTGTTTCGTACGCGTACTATGCCCGTGATGATATATTCTACGTCGTAAATGTGCGGTACTTATGTCGTATGGTGCTGTTAACATGTAAATTCGTAGTATAACTTCCTGATGTCGGAGTACGGGGTTAAAACATAAGTGTTCAAGTGATACGCATCACAGTTGTTAACAGAGAAACATAATCTTTGTCTACTAGACTTCAGGGCAGTGTTGGCGACCTCGACATGCATCGGTGGTCAACTGAGTCGTAAATAATAATAAAAACAAACATGATCTAAATTACCGCGTCAACACTGAACAGTCACAACACGTAAGGCTACGTATCTTAAACATGTTGATTATACACTGTCTCATTGATAATTGCAGGGTATTAAAAGCTACTAATATCTTTGCCTTGAGTTGTTACCGGTACTCTGTTGGGATATTAATATCGAGATACTGAACACGCAGTTCGCTGATCGTATCTCAGTGGTTTAAATTACTGGGTCAGGTAATTGGTTCAGTATTAGCGAATTTTTCCGCCACAAAAATGCTGTGAAATATTGCTGGTATTGGTGTTTGTTAAGAGTTTTATGGATTTTTTTCGTTGGTCTTGTGCTGAATACCGCTAATGTGACCTAATTCGAGACGGCAAAGTAACTCAAGTAATATTATACATCAATTTACGCTCTGAACTCGGTAATCGATTTTCCGTATAGCACGTTTAATACGCGTGACGGCTTTTTCAGTCAGGAAGTCGAATACTGAATGTCAAACACGATTTTCAGTTCTATAACCAAAGTATGAATATTTTAAACGGTATGTCACCTCAGCTTTGCAGAGCTCAAGATCTCGCTGACCAAAATTGCTCCAGTTCATATTTTTCATAATTATTTGTAATAATTATGTAACAATTTAAACATGTTACACGCAGGAACTATTGCTACACGCTATTGCTTACATAATATTATATTAAGAAATGTACGTGCACTCAAATTAGCACTCAGATAGTTCGTAAAATAAGGGATTAATAATAAATATTTAAAAATTTATGTAATACACAGATTATACAAACTCGACGAATTTAAGAAATACGTCTGTGACAGTTTTCCATAAAATTAAAAACTAAGCAACCAACCAACACTCGCAAACAAAAAAATTTTTTTAAAAGTAGAAGTTATACATATATATATATATATTTATTTACTTATTTTTAAGGAATGTATATGCGTTTGGGGAAAATATATGACTAAGTGGGATAGTACATAACACCACTCGCTTTTTGTTCATCTCTGAGCGGCCCACAATTCTGTAGGATATTTTCCCTGAAATCTAGAAAACGGTCGAAAACACGTCTTAAAAATCATTTCTTCACATTAAAATTCCGGAAGCAATATTTTCGCTATCTCAATACAGAAAATGGTTTATGTCGAAAGCGATATCGTGTAAAGTGATTGAGCCCCACCGAATATAATTTAACATGTAAATTCCTAGCCTTGCTGATTGAGTTTCAAGTAGCAAAATATTGCCGTCTGTGTAAACAAGGAGACTTCAGACTGTTTAAATTGACGTGTATATGAAGCTCTCACAACAGAAAGTGGTAGTAAAACTGGATAATAAGTTCCTTTACATATATATTTATTTCCCCCCTCCTCTTCTTACATTACCCTCTCCTCTTCTTATGTTATCAATTCCAATGGTAAAAACTGTTCTCCTTGAATAAATGTGCTTCATTTAACAAATGAAAATAAAAAATAAACGTTAAATTGCACAAAAGAAATTAAATTTAAGTTTTACCAGTTTCGCTGTTTACACCTTTTATTAACCTAATGTATCAATTTTATGTATAAAACAACTAAACTTGCTCAGAAAAATGTGCTAAACATTGTACTGTTATTTTCTCTAGGAGATCAAGAGTATGATTCGGCAGCATTGTCACAGATGACAGCACGGACATGACAAGTATTAAATAACAAATTAATTCTTAAATATTACAATCACCTTTACCTAGTAATCTATCACAAAAAAATGGAATGTTTTGAAACACTTTAATTTATTGGTGACGAGTAGCCATGATAATTTTTCTAGCTTTAATAAGAGACCAAGATATTTTTTTACCCCTTCGAATGCACCATGGAGCAGCAAGTTGAGTGTTGCTGGTGTAAATATAAACACACTGACGCTCAGGCTAGAGGTCACGTTCATGATACTCGTGATCAGAGCGTGGGAACGACGCAACACTGGCTTCATTGCATCACCTTCAGCGGACACACCTACATGCCTTCCATCTCACATTGCTGCTAACACACTCTGCACAACACACGCGGTGTGTCAGAAACAGATAAAAAAAAAAGAAGGTGTAGGGGCGAACACCCTCCCTTAAACAAAAAAAAAAATATATTAAGGAGATCGTCAGGAGTCATCGCTGGTGTCGAATTTCCACTTTTGACGCGTGGGAACAATCTAGCGACAAGAGCCAGTGTACCACGCTTGACAAGAAGCATATCGCCTCTATTCGCAGCGCGCCAAACTGGCGTGCACGGTTTTCCTTGTAGTCTTTTTCCTACGGAACTTTAAAGTGGTGACTACAAAATTTAGTATGAAGTAAAGACCAACGCATGCCTCTCGCTTTGCGCTTTACGAATTAGGGTAATATTTCGGAGTTAACAGCTGTCTAAAAAAAACAGTTTTTAGCCAATTTGAGAGGCCCGAAAATTATGTTTCTGACAAATTTGCTGAATTTTTGAAAACATAGAAGTATAGTTTTAAGTGTGTGTTCTTTTCGTGGATAAATACAATATGAATAAGTTAAACGGTTTCGCGTAAAAAAGAATACGCGTGATATGCTGCAACGCCGTCCAATGCGCCAGTCGAGGACTCCTCTTAAGACGAAGAGTAAACTTGATGAAGGACAATTTCAGAACATTATTACTTTATTTGTACGGAATAAAATGATGTAGACGATCACAAAAAAAACAAAGCATTGTTTTTAGGTCCTTTACTTAGCAATTCGCCCTCATAAACCCCCCTCACCGGCCCAAAACTCATCGCTGGCTTGTGTAATGTGGATCCTTTAAGGGCATAAGCCCATGTTTCTCGGTTTTCGAGAGAATTATTTTTTAAACCCAGACAAGAGCTGATAACATAAAATCGTTCTGTAACCATGCTGCAAATTGGTTGTACAAAAATTTCGTTACTTAACTTATTACCTACCGTCATGCTGTATTTTGTCTCGAAAAAATCGGAGTACGTAGGTAAAACCAGTTAAAATAAAGTTTCGAAGCGATTTTACGATGTCAGCTCCTGTTTGTGCTTAAAAAAATAATTACCGTCAAAAATATAGAAACTCTGGCCCAAACTGTTAACACTCGCATTCGTTTATAATACAGAGGAAACTAAACATTTTTGTACGAGCTGATTTCCTTTTACATTGTGATCTTTCTGCAGATTTCATGTTCAACATCCTTATGTAAGTTTTCTGGCGTGAACCTGAATGATTTTGCTGCGAACTTCCTTTTTAGTGCAAAATTGCCTTTACGGTGAAATTCTTGGCGATCTTGACTTGCAAGATTCAGCTGCGCCACTTTTTATAGCTGTCAAGGTTCGGTCTGCATTACCGGTATAATTTTCAAGGGGGAACGTTATTTTTTTTGCAATGCTGCAAAAATAATTATTTTCGTTAAAAACCTTAAAGCGGAGAGCTGTCTTAAAGGAGTTCAAGTGGAGAAAGATATCCTACTTCTATATTTTTATACATCTTCTTTTCTGCTCGGTCGATTTTCTCATAATGCCATTTCAAAATCGCATGTTTTTTTATTATCCACTGTTACAACCAATTAACATATTCAAATGAAAATAGTTCACATTAAAATAAACGTGCCACTGGCTACTTTCTTGTCGTGTGTAGAAACCCAATACATTATTTTTTTTGTATTTTCGAAGAATTTGTGCTACTTTTAGTATTTTTAAACATCGAAACAATTTTTGATGTGTTTTATATAGGTACATTACGTAACAGCCCGTGACTTGTAGTTACAATGTGACTTATTTAATTTCGTTATGTTATTTGTTTTTCGCGATGGATAAGAACGGAAAACATGTAAATTTTGGTTTTGAAATGCCATTATGGAAAAATGGCGGAGTTAATTTTTTTAAGAAGGAAGTGTACCCCCAAGTAACTTCTACAAATCCAACACTATGTCATACACATGTAAAATTACGATTCTCCCCCTCCCTATTTAACGTCCTTAACGTTGTAAACAATGTTTCACACAGTACACTGAAATAAGTAGTAATCATTAAATTATAATCGAAGTTAGTGTGGCCAACCTTTTCACCAAAGCAAAACAGCTGTAGTTGAAACAAACCCCTGTAGTTTACTTGTTGGAATGTGTATGTTAACAACTCAGTGATAATTCATAACAGACGGCAATTTCTCTTTGTTTATTTGATTGTTTTCTGATTCATGTACCAAATAATAGATTTTAAGTTTGGCGCCAAATATATTCCCTAGCGAGAGGTTTGCAACAATCAAAAAACTGTCTCGTAGAAGTTTTACTAACATAGCCCCACTGAAAGAAAATTTGTCAAGACAGCGAACTATTGTGACTTGGTTTTGAAAATGATTATTATATTTTAAATGTTAGTTAAAAGATAGTTTATAAATAAAATATTTGTAATTTTTGCGTCATACAAACTGTTCGCATTTGTGATAATTAATGCAATATTTAACTTTGGGAAAACCGTAAAATATATTCGTCACCACGTTAAGCTGTCATGTTGGCCTAGAAAATTCAAGTAATTTTATTGTACGTATGAAGGGCATAGTTAAAGGAAAAAATAAAGCGACATATCCTAGTAAATGTTTGTAAACAAGAAGGGAATGTGGTTTCTGCTTAACTTGGTCTTTCTTTAACACTGATATTATGTAGATAAGAGCGAAGGCCAGCGTTCAGTAAAGCCGTAAAGCCGCTACAAAAATAAAAAGGAGTTGTGTGTAAAAAGGGGGCGGGGGGGATAAGATATGTCGCGAGCCGTGGGTTGTTTCAGATCTTATCACCGACTCCACCTTCTTTTTCGGCCGCTTGGTAATGAATCATACAACTGAACGTGGTCTAACCACTCAAGCCACGTGACGTATGTTAATTATTCTTTCAGCTTAAGGGGGTTATGCACCTGACGCAAGAACGGTGTTGTAACGTGTCGCGCCTATTCTTTTCTACGCGAAACAGCTTAACGTATTCCCAATATATTTATCTACAAAAAGAGCACACAGTTAAAACTAAGCTTCTAAAATTAAAAAAAAAAAAAATACAACATGCAAATTACAAACATGTTTTTGGGACCCCTCAATAAAGCTAAAGATGGCTTTTTTTTTTTTTTACAAATTTAAAGGGAAACATACCACCCGGATTCATAAAACATAACGTTGGAAGCATGCGTTGGACTTTACTACAAACTTTCCACAAACAAAATTGAAGGGTCGTCGCTTTTAAGTCCCTTATGAAAATAAGTAGTACGAAAACACAGTTTGGCGCGCCGCGAATCGGAGCGATGCTGTTACCGTCGAGTGTGGAAAAGCTGAACCTTATCGCTTCACTGTATCCGAGTCTTAAACTAGGACAATTACATCTGGTGCATAGCCCACTTAACAACACACTATCGTGTCGTCCTGATTATTCTTGTTTGTTAGGTTGCAACAATCCCAGCGAATTTTCACGTATCACGTCATCGATGATATTCTTCCGAAAATTTATATTGCATGGCAGAATACAATTCTGAATGGTTTTTTACAGCCACTAAAAGCGAAAGCTGAGATTGTTCCTATGGATCATGGCCGATTCCTTCCTCATTTCCGGTCTATTTGAGTCAATGATTCCGCCTGTAACAACTTCCGGGTTCAATTCCGATGGGTTTGTTCCCCGAATTTTCACACGTGGGAATCGTGCTGGACGATGCCGTTGAAGGGCGGGTTTTATCGGGGATCCTCCGTTTTCCCCGCCCTTCAACCGGCGCTGTCGTATATCCACATCATGTCACCCTTCATCAACGCTAAAGACCCGAGTGTTAAATTTTCAGCTGATAAAGCATAACAATTTTTTCTTTGAAATTACTACAATAATATTATGCCTAGACTATACAAACGCCTTCGGTATTAACCATCAATTTTCACTTACGCATTACCTATAATGACACTGAAAGGGCAGAAATGAGGTCACAATAAAAATAACAGCGTACTTCACTTATTGTGTTGTCAGTATTGATAAAGTGTTGCCGAATTACAAGTTCATAGCAAGGTAATATACTGATATGTAGTGTAATATTAATACATTTTTATCAATACTGCTTCAAAACTACCTGACTGTACAATATACCAGCAAATCCAACTCTGCTTGGGATGCCACACCTTAAAAAAAGGGGGTGGGGGAGGCTCCTTACAAAATTTTAATTGTTTTTATAATTATTATATTTGTAAGAGACATTGTTTGTTTTACAGGCATACATTGTGACTATTCTTACAGTAATTAAAATGTTTTAACTTTTTCATAACTTTTTATAATGCCATGACAAAGCCGGAATTTGCATAAAACGGTTTTTATACAATAAACGAAAATCAAGAGACATACGGAAATGAAATAATTCCCGCTGAAGGAAAGTGTCGCGGGCTACGTCTAGACATAAATAAAAAAACACACTTAATATTTTTTTGTATTATTAAACAATTGCTGAATATGAAATAAAACTTGTCAATTTTCAGCATATTATTTAAAAAAAAATACAAAAAAGGCTCAATGCAATGGTTTATATGTGTCTAGTTGTAGCTCGTGACACTTTCCTTCAGTGTGAATTATTTCGTTTCTGTAAGTCAATTAGTTTTCGTTTCCTGTATAAAACGGTTTTAAGCAAATTTAGGCATTTAGTTGCTACTATACGAAAACTATAAGGGCTAGAAAGTTTTCATTACTCTGAATAATAGTCACAATGTGTGTGTGTGTAAATATAAATATAAATAAATAAATAAATAAATATTTATATACACACCAACAATATCTAGTTCAAATATAAAAATTATTAAAATAATGAAACATTTACGTGAACTCTCCCCTTAACTACCTCAGGTAGGATGGCTGTCATAAGCAATACTTATCTCAGTACTGGAAGGCCGTGTGCAACAGCTTGTCATTTGCGTCAGTCTGTTCACGCAAAGAAACAGTGAGACGAGAGTGGGAAAACACTCGGAATGCCAGGAGCAAGGCCAGGGACAAAGGATTATACTCCAGAACACAGGTGGTGTTTTCCCAGCCGAGCAAGCACCTGTGAATGGTAAGGAACGTGTGATTAAGCCGGTGTTCCAGTGCCGGCCAGGTGGCCTACTATCCCACAGCAATCATGCAGATTGGGACATTACATCGCCCCTTTGACACAGTAGGAAAAATACCGTAGATTAGCCGAGTTATTAGTGAAGTTTATTTCAGGAAGTTAGTGATTGTGATACCTTCCATGGTCATACACCTGCTTTAATTCATTAATCCTTACATATAAGGTTCGTTCAAAACTCCATGGTTTCTTACCTTAAAAGTTTCTTAGCGAAATGGAAAAGCATTTAAAAAATAACTTGTAAAAATGCCTTGGCTAACACAGTCCTTTAAATCAACTCAAAACAACTAATGCATATTATATTAAAAAATTTTAAATTTATAATTAGAGAAATAACTTTGAGAATTCCTTAAATATCTTGAATTCTACAAAAAAAAGTTTTCAACTTTTTTAGAATTTTATCATTGTCTCTTTGAGCGTATTCAAGATGAAAGTTGTTCTTTTATTTGAGTAGTTGAAACGTTTTATTCCACTGAAGAAACTTAACGAAACTCATTACTAGAAACATGCAAAATTTGCATTGTTATTTTGGAACAGATTAGATCTCATCGTCATACAGAGCTTTGATGTCACTGGCCATATTTCTTTATGCGATGTTATTTACATGCGATTGGTCGGCATACTAAGGAAATTTTAGCTATCGACCAAAAGCGTATACCCCGCTGGAAGCCGCGACATTGTATGCCAGTTGATAGACGTCAAGCAAGCGCACAATAGCTTGACGTTTAGTGTGCAGTCAGAAAATAACGCAAAATTTTCAGGTACTACTCATAGGTTGCAGTTAACCAGAGAACATCCACACAGCCTCATAAAAATATATTCATCGTGTTATTTCAGTTGTTCAAATACAAGATTTGTAGCATAGCATTTTGCTCGTGTCAAATTAAACGTTTTCTTGGAGGGTATTTTCTCGTTTGGTCATGCATCACACGACTGTAATGAGGGGGGGGGGTGGTTGTCATTTCAAGAGGAGGTATTAAATGTTATGTATTGTGTATTGTGTATTGTGTTTTATAGAATGTCCTTGAATAACGTTTAAAGCTCTTCGTCATGTTGTAGGGGATACGAGGACAAGTAAAATTATGCAATACACTTAGGGTCGCAGAGGCTGGGAAGTACCCGTAAATTGACACATAATTTGTGGTCTTGAATTGTGTTAAAATTGCGTGGAAATAGCAAAAACAGCGAATAAAGATGACTGAGGTGATTACGGAGCTGGCCCATGGCTGAAATGACAGAGGAAACTGCAGTTCTCCATGATACCCCATCTATCTTCGGATATCACCCCATATGTCTCACATGTGAGGTTGTGGGAGTGACCCCGACCAGACATAGAACAGGAAAATCTAGCAGCGATGCGATAAATGTGCCTCTGCCCCCCCCCCCCACCTACCCGACTGTCACCTCGGCCCACTAACGTCGCCGCTGGGATTTATTGCTATTACTAAGCAGATTGCGACCCTCGAAGAACACAATTTGTAGGTCAATTTACAGGTACTTCCCAGCCTCTGCGACCCAATACTGTATCATATTACTCGTCTTTGTAACAATCATAACTGGTTTGTTCTAAAATACCGTGAAATAGTTTCGAACTTGGTACAACGCAATATGATTTTACAGTAACTTTGGACACACATTTTTGTTATTTTTGTGACATCAAAAGAGTATCACACTACTTTCAGGTTGAAAATATTAGGAACTTTAGTAGCTGTAAATGTACTAAAACTAATTCACGCCTGAAATGTTAGGATATTGTATTGTTTTATTAGTCAAAGTACTCGGTGTTCATTTCATTTTCATTAATAATGTGAAAGTGTTTCAGGTAATTTTTTTGTAAGACCTACCACAAAAATAATATAGTCAAAACTCAATGAGAAACAATAAAAAAAAGCCACAATTACCACCAATTTGGTGTTACTAGTAGACTAAATGAAAATAAATAAAATTCAATTTGGGACAAAACAGGCAAAATAAAGATCATTCTCCCGAATCGGAGGTCATGGAGGAAGAACAATAATTTTTAATTTCAACGGTTCGTTAGTGTCGAAAAAGTCATCAAAGAAGGCGTGGAAATCACGCCTTACGAGAGATTGCTTGGTTGCCATGGAAACAAGTATAATCAAGTAATTAACAATGATAAACTTATCTGCTGGGAAAGCGAAGCCAGTCATTAGCGGTTAGAAGACACCTAAGGTTTTTATACACGGACCGCAACAAATTTTCGGAGCTTGTTACGACTACCCGCCCACTTGTGCTCACAAGTTAGGATTATTTAAATTATCTAATATTTAACGTGGAAAAAAAGATTCAAGAAGAAAAAATACATATTATGAAAGAAGCGTAAAGGGTCTATTTGAGCTTTTTTTCTTTGGGTTACGTGGTCCATTAATTTTTGGCTATTTATAAATATCGATAAACGTGTTGTTTATAGTGTTCCACGAGCAAAGCTTAGTTATTGGAGTGTGAAGATGTTCCTAAGCGACAGTTACGGGATTCATACTACGGAAATAATCATCGCAAGTACACATTTACAGTTTCTGATGCACTAGTGTGAGTGTTTTCGGTTATTAGAGTAATTTTAAAATAAACTTAAAATTTTTATATTGCTGCTTAAAAATTGCGTCTTTGTACCGTTTAAAAGTTAAAAGAATTTCTTTTTACGTTATTGAAATTGCAATAGAAAATTGCGTGATGGTTTCATATTATTATAGTCGAATCGACTTACAAACAATAGGTACATATAGTATTAGTACACCACACACGCACACCAAGCTGACGGTCAGGAAATGTAGCTTTAATTATATATAAAGGTTTCACAAATAAACTATCATTTTATGTAATAACTCTAATAACATATAGAGCTTGAAAGATTTCAGAATGATTTACTTACTTTTAACGTTCAGATTTTAGCTCCAAGAAGTTGTAAATGTCTTGCTCTGCGTAAAATGCCGACGTATTTATACTTTACAAGTGTGCTTGAATTTAAGTTGGCAACGATGGATCAAACTCCTTAACGGAAAGTAAAAAAAATAGTCGTCTGGTGTATTGTGCAGTAATAATATTAAGATCACGCGGTGTTTAATGGACGCACTATTTCTGCAAGTGGGAATCGTACCGGAAGATGCCGTTGGTCGGCGAGTTTTCTCGGTAATTTCCCGTTTCCCCTTTCACTTCATTCCAGCGCTACTCCATACATCATGGCACCCCTCACCAGCACTAAAGTTCTAGAGGTTAAGCGCTGACCAAACGTCTCACACTCACTCTCACGTACTTGTGCTTCTTAGTTGTGAAAATAACTCCAAATGTGTAAAATTTAAATTTACTCAGCGAGAACCATTTAATTTTATTCTGTGGCATCGGGAAAGTAGAACACAAGCAATCGACATTTTTGGAAAACAATATATTACCAGAGAAAAGATAAGTACTCGTAAATTTTACGATCTGTTGCATACCTGAAGTAAAATAAATTTAGACCCACTATGGATCCAGTAGTTAGTATTGTTGCGTGTAGTTGCATCTGCAAACAGGCGTATGACTGAAGTTATTAATGTTTTAAAATTCTCTATATTCTTACGAGATATGTTTTTTTTTGTAGACACACATTGTGGTTATTTTTTACTGTAATAAACGTTTTTTAGCTTTCATAATTTTTTATGATGGCATGTCACAGTCCAATATTACATAAAACGGTTTTTATGCTGTAAAGGAAAACCAACTGATTTACCGGACTGAAAAAAAAAAAATTCACACTGAATACCGAAGTTGTAGGCTGCAAGGTTTCTTATATAAAAACAAAAAATAAAATATTTTGTATTTTCAAACATTCTGAAATTTGAAATAAAAAGTTCAAAAAATTCAAGAAAAACGCTGAGAACTCCAATATAAATTTAAACGTTTTTCAAAGTAAATATGACAATACAACAGTCTTAAATAATAAATATTTTCCGACTTTATGAAAAAACATTTACATATACTGAAGCATTTGTTAAGCGTGTAACTAAATTTACGAGATGACGGAGTCTGGGACGGTTCATAAATACGATACTTCAGAAAACATTTCCTCAGAAATTTGCAAAAACTATTGTCTAGGATTGCTGTCTTTTATTTTTACAAATTGGTGTCGAGAAACCTACGATTTTAAAGTATTGGTTATAGCACTTAATTATGTACTATGTCTTCTCAAGGCCACGCATTCCTATTTGTGATGTTATGCGAGTATGCCTACTTTTTTTTTAATCTTGAAAGGGAGCATAATCGTAAAATTGCTAAATAGATATGCTGAAAATTGTTTCTCTCGTGTAGCATATTTAAACAAAAAAAGTGGTTTCGGCTTCTTAAATACTTTAAGAAAATGTCTTTAAGTCTCAAATTAGCCAAGATTATACAATTGTTTGCTTTGGAAAAATTAGAGTACACAGTAAAAATAATTCTCTCCGTATCTATATAGCATTTTATACGATATTTGGACCCATCCAGGGTTTAACAAATAATATTTCCATAATAGTGTACTAGACATCCTTGGTATCAAGGCGGTCGCTTACCCAGGCCACGTAGCGGTATGTAGAGCTGCTATCTTCGAGTTTATTTGAAAAAAAATGTTCAATGCTCGTAAGTGATGTCCGCGAAGGAATATAATTCATATAACGTCGCATGCTCGTATACTCATTTCAGTTCCTTCATAATTTTTTTAAAGGTTTTTTTCTCACGACCGAAAATGGGTGTTCTGCGGTCCTTTTAAAGTACGAAAATCTTGATGCTGAATCTTTAAAAATGTATAGGTACTATACCACTGAGTCTCCAGAGGCAACTCGGCGAGAAGGTTCCACGCTAGTTGAGTGACTGCAAGTTAAGTACCCAGTTGGCCAATATAACTGAGTAACAATTTCAGTGTGTTGTAATTTAGTATAGCAGAGCCTGTACGTGAAGCTAAATGAACCAAATATATTGACAAAAAGAAAAATAAAATATTTCAGAATTACGCTAAATTACCCTTTTAGCCCTCTAGACGTGAATGGCTAAAAACAACTAACGTGTGCATTTTCCTGCTCTAAGACTTCAGTTGGGAGAGTAGTATTTAAAAATAACATATAAATTCTTACAGCATTAGCTAGAATAGTTTTTGTTTCTAGCATTTATTTTTCTACACCTTTTCCAAGTCACTTTAGAATTCGAATTCAGTGTCTTACGTGACCAAACCAAACAAAATAAAATGTCTTAAGCAAAGATTTGCTTATCAAAGCCTTTCTTACCATTATTTTAACTACAGTAGATAACCTCAACATTAAAAAAAATGTATGAATCTGCCTTTAATGTCATCGTTTATATTATTACTTGTAAAATCTGTGTAAATGCATTATGTTTACATGATACTCCGAGAGCGCTACGTACGTATTAACAGTTTATGTATTGTTATGTCTTGCTGTGTTTTATCCAATAGGCTCGGTGTGCTGAACTATATAGTTATGTGGCGGCGCTTGTTATTTTTCAGAAAGAGTTTAGAGGTGTATGTGGAAAGAGACACAAGAAAATACTGATACTGAAGACATGTAATACACGTTATATATATTATGCCACCAGTAACCGTGAAGTGGACTGTTTTCATTACATTATAACGTTCTTTTAAAATAAGGACTGTCTAATTAACTCAGATGATACGTCGGCTGCGAGAAACATATAATACAATGAATGTAATATATATACACGTGAATATATTATATAATATGTATAATATATGTCATAAAATAGAAGCATAACATATTACGCTGTAATATAATTTAAAGGTAATTAAATATACGCCTTTTTATAAATGGAAATTTCACTCACTGGGTTTCCCTAATAACAGCGCCTAAATAACTTTGTGGGGTAAATTTTAATTCATTCTGATTAAGTTTTGTTATGTGTGCGTATTGATGAAAAATATAATCTTCTTATATTAATATAACGTAAGAGAAGTCAAAATCAGTAGATTATCATATACGTCTTTTTATGTAAACGAGTCAGTTTTATAACATTTTTTGTTAAGAATCAATGTTCTTGATTTTTAAAATTTTTTACCTGAACTCGTGTTTTATTCATACAGCAGCCATATTAATACAAATAATTTTTCGTACCTCATATTGCTTGGGCAGTAATTTTTACGCATAAATGTTAATTTTAGTTTAATTTTGCTCAATTGCATGTCTTGAAGGAGAGTTAAAAATTATTTGCATTTTATAAAACATATAAATATCGTACATATTCCGGGAACATATTTGTTCTTTACCTTGCCCTCCTCTAGAAATTTAAGAGCAAAGCGTTAAAACCTGCTATTAAACTCGGCCTTCGCACCTTACCGGCGTTTTAATATTCAGTTTCTAGATCATTTGTCACACTTCATCATCCGTCACTTCCATCACAAGCTCTCGCTTATGAATATTAATTAGACGCAGCAAAACAAGGACATTGGCTAAGTGTGAAACAGTTTCACTAACGGCCAAAAGGAAAAAAAAAAAACGTGAGTTTATGTTGTATTTTCTGTCAAAATTATAATTTGGTTCAAGAGGAACGATTCATGAAATTCTTAAATTTAGTAGAGGCAGGGCCATTCTCGTTAAGGTTAACAGGCGTTTTAAAAGTCCTCGAACCGCAGTGTTTCACGTTATCTACCATATTGGAAAATGGCCGCCAAACTCTATACTTCAAGACGGTTTCTTTAAGCCCGTGAGTTTCGACAAAAAAAAATACGAAAATTAATTTCTGCATATTTGGCAACATTTCCATTGTTGATGAGACTATCCATGGCAATACTTAGAGAACTGACTTACATAGAATCATCGTGTGTCTTCACTTTGGTACTTAAATGAAGATTGTAACATCGGCAAGAATGTTTTAAATAGTTATTACGTTAGAAATTTGTACACAAATTTTCATTAAATGACAATAGGGTTTAAACATTGTACTAAGTAGCACCACGTATTTCATCAAAAGCTCTAATAAAATATTACCGTAGAAAAAGTTATACTTGTATACATAATCAGCAAACTGGTCAGGAACAATCATGCCTATTCGTCATATGTAGGGCCTACTATATACTTGAGGAGAATGTGCGTTAAAATTAATAATTGATGGGCAAGTAATATAAGTAAATTTTTTTTGTTGTGTGGATAGAAAATATTTAACAAGCAATTTTGCATTATTAACATAACTACGTACCTAACATGTCAAAAAAACTGTGTAAGTACATAATTTATGATGAAATTTTCACAACAACAATTCCATTCTGGACATGTTTTTTTTTACCAGCTGAAGACGATCCACTCTAAGAATGCAAAGTTGTTTTTAAAAGAAGTGAAAAATTCACTTCAAAAGTTATTAATAGAGAAAATAAGGAGGCGAATAATCACAATTAACTTCTTGTTAGTACACTAAAATTTCTAGTAAATTAAGTATATGTAATTCGGACCACTTTCAGTAAGAAGAGCTCAAATCGTACTAAATAAGTTGGTAAAGATTTTACAAGCATGGGGGAAGCATGTAGACACTTATTGACATGTTTTGATTACCTCAATAAGCTTGCGTGCTAAACTTGTTATTGTATAGTAGCACAGTTTCCTCTAAGACACGATGAATTAAAATTTAAACTGAAATTCACGAACCGCTTCTATTTCCAGCACGAAGATTGGATTCCCAGATTTTTTTATTCTCTAAAGACAATGCCTTGTCGTTCTCTTGTGTCATTCGCTGTTCGTTTAAGTTCCTTGTAGTTATCTTGTCCTCTTATCGATATCTTCTATGTAATTCTTCCTAAGCCGCCCTCTTGTTTTCTTTCCCAGTGCTTTTCCTTCTAGAATGTTAGTTATGAAATTGTTGTGTCTAATGACATGCATAGTAAATTTAATTTTTTCCCTTTCCTTTAATAACATTTTCTCTTCACGGACTCCTGTTTAAACTTCCAGCTTGGCTTTCCTTTCCATCCAGCTCGTTCTTGTCATTTTCCGCAGTATCAACATTTCTGTAGCTTCAAGTTAGTTCCTTTCCAATTAACCCAGAGTCCAACTTTCACTTCCATACTTGTTTTTCAAAGGATATTCTAACATCCTAGTTTACAAACACGAAAATATCACAATTCAATCATGGGTTGCGTTTCGCAGTTTAATTTTTTGCACCTATTCAAAACATTCCTTACGTTCTACGAACAGTTAATTATTTGCTGGAATTCGATTATACAACAGTTCATAATTTTGTTCATAAAAATGGTCAGTAAAAGTACCAATTAGAAACCACGTGCGGAAGAAATACGTTTTAAAACTAAACGAACATAACTGAGCTATATGAACTGATGTAGCCTACACTCGTCTCTAGTACCTTCAGTACCTTCAGTGCGTGTGAAGAAGACCACGCCTTCCAGCAAAGTGTACCAATAACCAATATTTATCCCTATCTGGGGAAGAATATATATATATATTAATTTATTTATTTCCCGGTTTTAAAATACTTCTATCGAAAATTGGATTCATACTCAAATATTTATAAAAATTATTAATGCATGCGATAATTACTAATTCAGGTAGCAATTTATCAATATTAGTAAATAACCGCCACCGGACGCGGATCCAAGGGGAGGCGACAGGGAGTTCTCCTCTCTTCTGACCTTTTATGAATAGTTTATCTGTAAAATGTTAAACATTTTTAAAATGGTATATCAAATTTTTTTTTGTTTTAGGAATTGCCTTAAATAGCACCCTCTTGCACCTTAAAAACTAAATTTTTCGAGGGAGGCCCCCCTGACCATAATTTTTTTACTCGGGTGTGGGCATAGGAACTTTTTAGGAATATCCACCCCCTCCCCAATACAGAACTGGATACGCCTATGACTGCCATAACGTGACGTTAATTAAAGAATGAGCGGTAATATTTTTTCTTAAAATTTATATTCAGACATTAAGGTGCCTCAAACAATTCTATATCCTAGGGCGAGAAACCTTGCTGCGCGCCTGTACACAAGTAAATATGAAATAAAGATACAACGAAAGCAAACTGCAGATTCTTTCAAGCAGTTAGGGACACATCTAGTGTAGTATGCTGTAAGCATCAGTGTCATATTTGTTAAGGGAAGTCGCTAGTTATTTAAGATTTCATCTGTAATATCTGTGTTGGCGCGTTTATATCCATATTTCCGTAAATTACTGTTCTAGGAATAAATAATTTTTTTCAGAAAAATATAATATATATATATAATATATATAATTTATATAGACGCTACATTTGACTTAGTTCTATAAATGCCTATACAGAAGAAAACAGTATTGAAAATGGCTGCAACTGGCATTTTTATGGCTTCGACGCTTAGTTTCTTAAGGTAAAGGTCAAATGTAAATGCTGGCATCTCAAGTTCAGTCATCTGGCTTTTGAAACGTGTAATAATAATATCATACTGTAGCTGATCTAATTTGCATGCTATTGGACTACAAGTACCGCGATCGTGATCTGAAAGCGCGCTAGCTCTAAGGCCGATTATCGCTTGTTCACTACTTACTTCATCGCCCCTAAGTGCAATGCGCTCAACTGGTGTTTCTCTGCCTTCCCCTCGAACACTCCTAGTCTCTGCGCTCTGTGAAGAGCGTCAGAAAAAAATTATGATTAAAAAATATTAAACTAACGCGTTTTCGTATCAATATGAACTAAAAAGTAGAAATAATAATTTAAATAAAAAATATACAGTGTTTTTAAAACTGACTAAAATGTATAAATCATATTCACTTATGAAAGTATTTGTGGCAAGATTCAAGCGAATAACGTAGGGCACGCGTGACAGATAGTAGTAGGGAGTGTAAAGAGTAGCTGTTGATGAGACAACTCACACAACAGTTCATATCGTTTGCAGTGATTGTTAGTGGCTTAGGGAAAATATTCGTGCAAAAAGTATATATTGCATTCGCCCCATGTTTTTGTATTTAATCTCGCAAGTATTTTACTAGTAGAATTTTTTTTTACATATTTTCGTTTAAATAATTTTCTGCTTTTCAGCCTTACGTGTAAAATTTAGCTATCGGTTTAAAAAAAAACTAAATTTATACAGAACAGACAGACTAACAAACAGACAAAAAAGCGAGTTGATCGCATTGTTATCCGGGTCAGTGTTATGTTTAAGATTTAAAAGTGTCTAGTTCATCGGGATGTTATTTTTAATTCGATAGCAAAATTTTATTCGAAAAGACAAACAAATATACAAACAAGAAAGCGTGTGCGAGTTAGTAAAAATGTATCAAATAAAAAAAATAAATTTATTAAAAAAAATATCCTTATATATCTTTATGGTGTAAGTCTATAAAAAGTGATTACGTATAGTCACCCAGCCAAAAGTTTTTAGTTTACATTTCCCGTTTTAATGATTATTCAGGTAGAGTGAAAATAACTAAAATGACTGTATATACATTTATTTTGAAAAGTTCTATACGGCAACTTCAAAGTTGTGCTTAGGCACGCATCACACTTTTTACTTAGTTATCTGGCCATATAAATGTTAGAATATACTGTCTTATGCATAGGCATACTCAAGCCCCGACCGTTTGTCCATTATCTGTTGTTCCAGTGATAGTAGCTAGTGGACAAATGGTCGGGGCTTGAGTATGCATGTACATAAGACAGTGGATCATAACATTTTTATGGCCGGATAATTAAGATAAAATTGTGATGCGTGCCTAAGCACAATTTTGAAGATTCAGTATAGAACTTTTGCAATTAAATAAATTGTCATTTTATTTATATTAACTCGTCCTGAATAACCATTAAAACGGGAAATGTAATGTGTGTATGTATATATGTGTGTATAGTGTATATATATATATATATATATATATATATATATATATATATATATATATATATATATATACGCACACACACACAGTGGTAGGTCTATGAAAACCAGTATACAAACTATACTTGAGAGAGAGAGAGAGAGAGAGAGAGAGAGAAAGAGAGAGAGAGAGAGTACATTTCCCTCTGCTCCTCAAATTCACAGTTAATTTTGTCTTAAAGAAAATTTTTAGAAATGTTCATATTTTCTGAATGTTTAACAGATTTCTCAAACACATAAATATTTAAACGTGGGTGATTTAAAGCATGCAGGCTATCCCATGACTTAAAATTTCAGTGTGAATTAATTTGATTTCACTTAGTGTGATAGTTTTTGTTTTGGTTTTTGTTATATGCAAATGTTGGCTTTGAAATGTTGTCTTGATAAATCTATGCGAAGTAATAAAAAAATTTCCGTGAGAGGAAACTGAAATCACAAGTAAAATCGACAAAACTTTTACTATTTAGTGTAAATTTAAAATGGATGTTTTTATAGAACAGTTTTAAGAGCATTTTTGTTTAAAATTCGCTATTTAAATTGTATAGCATCTGACACTATGTCCACGCGTACTTTTTCTAGGTTTTATAAATAGCCTATCTTTTTAACTGTATTCGGACGATTTGCCTTAATTTAAGCCACAATTCTGCGCAGGCATTATCCCTTTTTTTCAATGCTTCCAGAAAACTCAATAAATTATTTACTCTTATATTATTCATTAGTAAAATGTGCCATGTTTAACGCAAGTCACATCAACAGCCCTAGGAATCCGCAGTGTTGGTTTTCGTTCAATTAATTGCAGCGCAGAGTACAAAACCGTTAGAAATCAAATACTCAAGACAAAGATTAGCCTTAATAAAATAGGTCAGCTGGCCATAGTAATCAGAACGAAACGTATCGTCTTACATTACAATGCAAATATAGATATTAATAGTTGTTATTAAAAATTAGTACCATTTTCCTATACAAATTCAGCAAAACATATCACCATATTGTAATAAAAAAAGTAATTTTGAATTGGTGACCACTCAATGATAACAGTAATAAAAATATTAATAACAACAATAATAATACGCCGCATTACATTAAAATTATTTTTTAAACTTTCGGTTCAGATTCTGTGAATTAAGTATTTTCTTATTGAATTAAACTGTTTTGTAGTTTTGTTTAAATAAATTCAAGCTGAAAACATGCACTTTGTCGCACAATTAATTTTATAAAGATGTCATGTAGGTAAGTAACATTGCAATTACGTAAAATGTTGTTGATTTTCAAATAGGTTTTATTTTACCATTCAACTGCATAAAACAAGAATGAATTTGTAATTTTAATTTTATGTTATTCAAAATGGGGTCTTAAAAATGTTTTATGTTAACAATTTGAATTCTTTAACGAAGAATTTTACACATGCACGTGTATATATATATATATATATATATATATATATATATATATATATATATATATATATATATATATATGTGTGTGTGTGTGTGTGTTTATATATGTGTATGTTTATTTATAGATTCTTTTTCATCTATTGTAAATTAATTGGTTACATTGTTAGAATGAATTTAAACAATTTAAATGCTAGGCTATCTACATAACGTAAATGAGCTTTACGTCTCATCGACAGCGAGATCATTAGAGACGGTGACACACAACTGAGTACAATGACATGAGCTGAGAGAGGAGTTGGCCATGGCCTTTGTTAAGAAACCATCCCAGCATTCGCCTGGAGCGATTTCGGGAAACCATGTGAAACCGAAACCAGGATGTCCGGAGCTGGGGATCCAACCCCGGTCCTTCCGAATGTTAGTTCAACGTATTACCTTTGCTGCACCTCGCTGGGGTTCTAGGCTATCTATCAGGTACAGTTGCTTATACGATAAAATTCGTTAATGTAAAGTTTTATCAAATGTCTTAAGTACAAAAATCGTTTAATGTACTTAATATTGGTGGTTTTATTTAGTACTGGTCATATGAGATAGGTATAAGAGCTTTTAAGATTTTATAGCGTGGGCAATCGTGATCGGCACCTCTTCCGGGGGCTGCCCGGTTCCAAGGCCAGAGATCACTTTCCGTCCATGGGCGCTCCCCTGACCACACGGGCGTGTTACAGTTAGGACACGTCGAAATATTTCGTCTGGCTCCGTCGCGCGGGTTCTAGAGACGTCCAGCGCCGCCTCTCAGCTCACCCGATGGTCGATCAAGTTGCCAGGTAATTTATTCGAGGACGTGCCAGCCGTGGTCTTCTGAACCGGTTTGCTGCTCCTCCTCCCTCTCTGCAACCTAACTGCGGCGCAACGAGTGATCTCCTGACCTTGCTCCAGGTTTATCCTGATGACTTGGAGCCGTCCCAAAAACGACTGTGTGTTTTAACAGCGTGTCCGTCTCGGCGCCAGACAAGATTTATCTGGAACGTGCGCGACAGGCTCGAGCCGTAGACTCCCCGCAGCTCTGCCCTGATTCGCGGATTCGCGGATAAATGATCTATATCGAGAACCCTGCTTGTCATACATGGCCTGTCCGTTACTAATAAGAACAATTATTTAATCTCCGCCAGATTCATTCTTTCTTACTCTCGTCATTCATTTCGAACTAGTGGGCGTCGCCTGGCTGCGGTATTTTGCGTGCCGAGAGGCGCCGAAGCGGTAAGGGCGATCCAGGTACGAACAGTTGGTATATCACCGCCCCTATGCGCAAGACAGTGAAGAGGCCTGCAGTCTGCCCGCCATTGAATCGTCTCTTGCGACTTTCTACAGGAAATACTGACTGCAAATGGCAGCTGTGTGCCTGTGTGGTGCCTTAAACATCCTATAACAGAACTTTCCTATTGAACACAATGTCGAAAATATTCATTTTGGCTGATTTCACTCTTTCCAAAGAAAAGTGAAAATGCGGTTAAAAGATGGAATCTAATGTTCCGATACAAAATAAAACGTTATTAATTGCTATTTGCCCGCAGACGAAATCAGAAAATGTTGTACAATAGTTAGTTGGCATATTGTTTGTCTGCCGAGGGAAAACTTTAAACCGCTAGACATTAGGGAGATAGGGTAGCGGTGGCGGAGTGATCAGATCACTAGGCGAAATGGGTTTGACCCCTGGCGAGGCTGGTTCTCGGATTTTCGCATGTGGGAATCTCGCCCGACGATGTCGTTGGTCGACGAGTAATTTCGGTGCTATTATGTTTCCTTCGACCCCGTCATTCCGGCGCTTCTTCATTGTAGAGCTTCACTACCCTCGGGGTAAGCAGATGTATACGGACGTCCAGTAGTAAGTTCACATTCGGGGTACCCTATAAATACAATATCATCATAGTCACTATCATCATAACCACCACCATCATCATTGTCATCATCACTGTCAAATCATCATCATTATCATACATCATAACCATCATCTTCATTACCATAATCATCACCATCATCCATCATCATCATAACCACTACCGTCATCGCTATTATCATCACATCATCATCACATCATCATCATCTATCATTATCCATCATTATCATCATCCCCACTACCATTATCATCACTACCATCACGATCCCCCGCGTTGGATTCCCGGTCCGACCTTCCAGATTTCTGTTTTCTGTGGTTTTCCGAAATTATTCCAATCAATTCCAGGGTTATTTTCTAACATGATATCCCAATCCGAGGCATTCATTCCGTCTCTAATAACTTCCCTATCGAGGAAACGTTAACACATTGGCTGCATCTCTATTGTATTATTAAGGTACTTTTTATGCAGTTGGTGGAATGTTTTACCAGACCTTCTAGTATGCTCTCTGAATGACGTATTCAAGGATAACTCAAAAGACCGTTTTCTAATAGAATAGTATAATGTACCGTTTCATAACTATACGGTTCCGTTAACCGAATAGCCTTATGTTGTAAATGAATTTAATACATATATACACATTTTTGTAACATTTTAATTGTGTCGTTGCCTTTTATGTTTATTTGTATATATAATATATAATTGTATATCCACACACATACACACCAAAGTTGGAAAATTTTGAGTTGCTGAATAACAGGCAGTAGTTCGGAGATTTTAAATATAAAGACGGAAGTTAGTTAAATCTAATTATATTAAAAATAATGTACCTGCAATCGTTGAGCTATTCATGATTATATGTGGTTGATGTAAGCCGGCTACAGGTTCAACTCTTCGTGTTAATAAAATGAACAATTGCGTAGTACCTATTGCATATGTATTTTGGCAATAATTCGTGCTAGTAATCACGTGAAGTTGTGGAATACTGGCAGTTGCCCGAGAATTCATTCGCGTGGTCCTCAATTTAACGCGACAGTATATTTAGTATATGTATTTAGTTTTCAACATATTATCAAAAACAACATTTTTCCAAAACAATTTGAAAAAAAAATAGTTTAACAAAAGTTTTTTATAAAAGCTTTTCGACACTTCAAGTTACCGATAATAACATTAAAAGTGACGAGTTACGGTAGATTTTCTTTTAAGTTTTACAAACAATTTTTTGAAGATTCTAAATGGTGCAAAATGATGTTAATGGTCATGTGAATGTTTTAGAAACATTTAGAAAAAAATGTCACTAAAATTTTAGGGTACCCGTTCTGACCCTCTGTCCTGTTCCCCCCCCCCTTTTCCTGTTATATACTGTTTTTTTTTGTCAGTAACCTTCGCGGGCGCTCGCACAATTCATCAAAGTTTCATCGCGATCGGATGAATGGTATAAAAACGCATAGGTTACAAGCAGACACAGGCATTCGTGCGTTCTTGCTCGAATGCGTACGGGCATTGGAGGATATTCTTAGGGAAGATGATTTAAACAATAGGACATTGAAACTTTGAACTTATTTATTCGCTGCCAAATTTGTTAAGATTAATCCAGCCCAATTTAACATTTTACGTTGAAATAAATTGCGGACAGATTTAATTTCTTGGTATTGATTTAAGAGTACTGAACCAAGTACGGTCATTGTTTATCATTCCACATCGCGTAAAAAAATTGTATGAACAATTTAATTTATTTTGAGGTCTCGATCACATGACTGTGGCATTTTGTTCGCCAATTCTCATGTCACACTTTGCGAAACAAAAATATTTTCTACATGACATCTGTCACTAATAGTTGTTACTCTACCTTGAAATGTACGTTTTTATTCAGCACGTTATTAAATAATTTGACAGCAGCTCTGTATAAATCCCAAATAGAGCAAGCGCTGAAGGGTCTGAACCAAGTATACTTTTTATTCCTGAAACGTAAAATTTGGTGGTCGCGGTGGCCGAATGGTCAGACCATTCGCCTCCCACCAAAGAGATCCGGGTTCGATTCCCGGCGTGGTTGGTCCCCGGATTTTCGCATGTGGGAATCGTGCCGGACGATGCCGCTGGTAAGTGGGTTTTCTCGGGGATATCCCGTTTACCCCGCCCCTTCATTCCGGCGCTGCTCCATACCCACCTCACTTCATCCCTCACCAGCGCTGAAGACCTCGTTGCTAAGCGCTGACCAAAATCTCTCACTCACTCGCTCACGTAAAATGGGATTATTTTCTTCGGCATAATAAGCAGGCAAACTGGCCGGACGTGGTAAGGACGGTAGCACTTGTATTACGCCTTCCAATAACATCCGGGCTCAAGTCACTGAACTGGCGTCTAACTCACTATTAGACATTCAGTGGTCATCCTATCATTTTATGGTGTAATACTAATGACAAAGGTGTGTTGTAACACCAATAACTTTTAAATTATTCTGCGCCAAGATTTTCATACGCAAAAGGTACCATTAAAATTCTATTCCCGCAATTTCCGGCCGATTGATAATATGCTTTACTGAGTAGTAGTGAACCTAAAATTTATATACACGCGTATAATGTTCTTTGAACGCTATTCCTAAACATACATAACGTAAACCAGGGTTACTTTGACCTTGCGGGGTAACTTTGACCACTAAAAATTTTGTTTTTTTGACGAAAGTTTCAAACATTAGCTATAAGGATAAAAATAATTATTTTTAATACTCTCCTCAGATTATCTGTTTATTTACCAAAAACTCCAAAAATTAATGTGTTGAATGGTCAAATTAACCCCGAAAATGGTTTACGGTAACTCACGTGCGGTTTTCGAATAATTGTGTAACGGCCGAAGCTCTGTACATCGCTCGTTTGCCTGGGAAGGCAGAAATAAGTGGTGTTTGTAAAACAAAACTGAAGTTCAGAGATTATGTCTGAATTTATTAATTTTTCATAACTTACAAGAATTTCTTCTTGAGTCATTGTTGCATCGGACTTTCATAGCTGTATGTGCAGATAATTTATTTAAAATTAAAATTAATTCCAAACATACGTGTTTAAATTAGATCAAGCCATACATTCTTGTTAACTGTAACAAATACGTAAGGGAAATATACGATAAATATCGGTGGGTGTAGTACAGTGACCTTAAAACTATAAATAGCTGAAATTTAACGCCGTGAGTTGTAAGATGTTGGTAATTAAAAAAATATTTATTCTAAACCATACCCTTGACATTATTACACAATGGCGTAACAGTCCCGTTAAGCTCTCTGTTTGGAAAATACCTCGGTCTTTGTGTGCAAATTTGAACTGGTTTGCTCAGCTTGTCTTTCTCTCTCTGCTGCCGGAACTCATTACAACAACTCAAAGTGGATTCTTGGCAACAAAGATTGTTTTTTCTTGACAAGGGAGGCATTACTTTGATTTTTAACCGAGCCTCATATTTAAAGCAACACTTTTAGCTTAAGGGTGTTGCCTACTACAGAACCTTGGGAGGAAAACAATGTTAAATTATATAAGTGGCTCTATATCTGTCGAAAGTATATATTCCACAACTGACTTTTTTCTCATCTGCGGCCCAATTGTTATAGAATATATTTTTATACCCTAAAAACTGTCAGAAAATAACTACTTTAATTAAAGAAAAGACTTAAAAATACCTACTCATATTCCCACGAAGGAAATAGTTTTTGGCCGAAAGCAACATCATAGATGATTGAGAACCGCCAAATATAATTTGACATTAATAGGGCCCATTTTTATTTTTCGCTTGATCTCCGGGGTAGGCAGTATATTTAATGCGAGTGTACAGGGATGCAATTAATATATTCACTGTACATCTCGCTTCATAGATTTACCATAGATGAAGGTATTTCTAGCAGCTCTACGAGAGAGACACGTCCTTCGCCCAGCCGCCCCGAAGAATTGATGAGAGAGGAGATGATGATAGAACAGCGGCAGAATTCAAGGAAGGGGAAACGGGAATACCTCGAGAAAACCTTATGTTCCTCTGTAACATGCGCCACGTTTCCCACAAGCGAAAACCAGGACGATCCCGACGTAAGTCGTCTGGTCGTCGTGGTGGAAGACGAGTGGTCTGAATACTACATCACAGAGACCCAAAGATGAATAAATAAAGTAATTATACAAAAAATTGCAGAAATTAAAAAAAAAAAAAAGGCTTGATAATTCGACAACAACGGAGCGTGGAGAAAATAGTGGTAGCAACTCTCCCTTCACACCGGCGAGATCTCGGTTCAATTTCTGGCACCGTCGCTCCTAACTTATCACGTGGGGAAACTTGGTAACCGCACCTTCTGCCAGATAGGTTCTCTCGGGACATTCTCGTTTCCCCAACAATTACATTTTGTCGTTGCTCCATCCAATGGCCTCACTCCGTGTTGTTTTTCAGGAATGTTGATTTACATTAACATTTCCCTCTGAGTGAGTGAAAGATTTTGGTCAGCACTTAACATCGAGGTCTTCAGCGCTGCTGAGGGGTGACATGAGGTGAGTATGAAGCAGCGCCGGATTGAAGGAGCGGGGTAAATGGGAAAACCCTGAGGAAACCTGCCGACCAGCGCCATCGTCCGGCACGATTCCCACATGCGAAAATTCGGGGACCGACCCCGCCGGGAAATTTTCCTCTGACGGCAGTATATCAAGAAGAAAACTGTTCTGTAACACTATCACTCATACGACTTTCCAGAATTCGAATCCGCATATTCTTTCTCGGCTTCGTTCTGATGCATGGTACACATATGGCTTAATTTGTTTACATTAGTGTCGTGAATATTAAAAACATCAACCCTGTGCCTGTTATTAGAAATTGGTCACGTGAAATAGTAATGTTACTATAGGCACAAAACTTGTACTTATAAAATATAAAAATCCGACATGTTTAAACTCCACTTCATAAATAATTTACCAATTTTGTCGGCCATTATTTCAATCACTGCATTTGAAAATACAACTTTAAGACATTGGAACGAGATCCTATTGTCAATTGTAGTATTAGAGCACGTAATACTTTTTAGTTAAGAAGAAAAATATTCAGCTGTGAAATTCGCGCCTAGTTGTGTTGAATCTTAGGCCGGTTTCACAGTTGCGCGTATGCTACGCGGTACGCCCTACGCACGCGCATGATGTAACCTTATTGATATGAGACCTTGCAATGTCGTGCGTAGGGCGTACCGCGTAGCATAGGCGCGACTGTGAAACCGGCCTTACAGAGTACATAAGTTGAACATTATTCTTTATCTCCTTTTTCTGTCGTAACTGTTTAGTGTATGGATAAGGAGCTAGTTTTGATTCACGTTCAGAAAAATATTTCTTAGACTGCATTTAGAAGCCAGTTCTGTAATGTACTTAAGGGGGGTGAGTACCCGTCTCGTTGCAATATGGAACGTCTGCATTTAATTAGGCCTATACGTTTTCTATAATGGTTTATGCTTCGATAAGGTAGAGGGAACAGTATCTTACATCGTATACATTTGTCATTGCTTGACTATTATTGCTTAGTACTATACATATGACCATCCGTAGGAAAAATAACTTTCTTCCCCCGGAAGGTTACTAGTCAAAAACTAAGGAAGGTAGTGAAGGTTCGACAGTTTGGTATGTTTAAGAAGGGAAGAATATCTTCTGTGTCAGTAAATTTAATACAAATTTTGTAACTTTAGGTGAAAACATTTTATGGTGGCAATATTTTGTAATTACTTCAGTTTTTTCTGCAAACTAAGAGTAAATCGTAAATACGGTTTGTGATATTTATCAGAATAGTTTCTGTTTATTTTGCGTACGCCTTTAGAAAAAGAGTTTAGACGAAATGTTGTGCCGTTATTTTCAAATCATCGCAAATAACTCTATTTTGGGGATTTTTGGTGTTATTCAGCTACATAATGTGTTACTGTACAGTTTGTTAAAATTTATAGATTATAACACACGTCTCATAAAAACATAAGTATTTCTTCGATTATTTATTTTCGTCGCAATATTCCTTAAGATATTTGTACAGAATATATTTTGTCTGAAAAAAAAACTTCAAGCATTAAAGTACTAAATTTTTACAAATTTTTTAATGTTGCTACTCTACGTAAACTTCATGGCGACAAGCTTGTTAGGCAGAACCATTAATCAGGCACATTTGAATTAGGACCAAATTTCAATTGCTGTTATTCTGTGACTCTCCATACAAATATTCCGCCAGCTCTTCTTCCCGGCCAGAAGCGGTCAGCATTACCCACAAAAGGGTTTAACAGGAAAACGTTCGCCGTTAGAAACCGACCATCAGTACAGCGCTTGAATACGAAGACGGAAGTCCTGGTTTGAAATCCTGATCCAGTTATAGATTTTCCTTTTACAGGTTTCAATGCCAACAAGTGGTTTGCTGCTCTCGTGAATTGTTATGCACGGTTGTCCCCCCTTCCGTACTTTTCATTCTTGGAGCTGAACCTTATAATTAAGATTAAAACTATGGCAAATTTCTGAGTGATACACTGGATATGAATTAGTAGTCAGAAATGTAACTGAGCACTTACCTTGTACTAAGTTCGCTGAGCAAGTGATAAGGAGGGGGGAGGTTGGACAAGTTTTCCACTGAATGAACATAAATTTTCACGCTAAAAGGCGCTGAAATAAGTTTTTACCATTAATTAATATACCGAAATGCACTACCTAAGGTTTATATTTTACCACCTACGCTAGGAAAGATAATTATTTCGCAATACGCCAACTGTAAATTAATTATAATGTTTTCATTTAAGGTGAAATTTTTAAAACAGTACTCATGTACAAAATAGTTTTGCCTTTTTAAATTGTTGAAATCTTTAAGTTTTTAACTGTAATTATGAAATTTATATTTAAGATAACTTTTCAGATCGCAATCTTCGTAAAATCCATCCTGTCATAATATTTTGAACGACATTCTAAAAAAATTTTTTTCCTTAATAGTTATATTTAAAACTGTAACTTTTATGTAATTTATTCTAGCTTTAATTCCCTATTTTAACTCAGTGTCTGCCAGCTAGGTTGAAAAAACCTAATTCTGACTTTATCTGCCTGTAACGTACTCTTTCATCACGAACCAACGATATTGTGAGATCAAAGACAATGACGTGTTCATTATCTGTAACATATAAGCTAAAGTTAAAATAATATTTTTACTGTATTAACGTGAATTACGCTGCAGTGTGCGTTTGACTAGTCACAGCAAGTTTTAAAAGTCACCAACAGTCGACGTCAAAAATAAATTTTAGTTTGCGTCAAAATATGCACACTTTGACACACACAGATACATACATAGTTATTCACACATACACAGAGAAATGTCTGAGGAAACCGTGAGGTGAAGGAGAGAATGAGGTATAACAGAAAGAAAACTAAAACCATAGGCTATAAAGGATAGAAATAAAGTCTATTAACTAGTCCAAAGATATAACTGACGACGCATATGGTATTTTTAGGAGGAGAAAGTTTTCAATTGACTGCAGAGATATGTAAGTCTACTGTACTCCGCGCAGTTTGTGGCAACACAAAAGTGTGCAGAAAAAACGCTGAGAGAGTTTTATCAGTTATTTACGTAACAAATCGATTCACCCTCAAAATTATTTATTTTAAGTTTAATTTTATCGGAATTTAGTGGAAGCAATATTGCTAACAAGAATCTGAAGAAATGTGTGTCGTATTGTCGCTAACTTTGGTTTTTATTGTGTATCTAAAGTTAAAGTTATTATAAGCGAGATCCTGGCTAGTATCCCATTTCCTTAATGGTCATCTTCGACGCGTGCGATACAATATTTTTAATTAAAGACACTGGTAGTCGTGTAGGTAAATAAAGAACACAGTCAGCGTTAAAACAATATAAATCTAAAAGCAAAAGTACTTACAATTCAATCCGAAGTGAGAAGATAAACAACAGTGGCCATTATTAAGCCGTTGTCGTGTTTCATGTTTAGTGATATTGTTTTGAATGGCATTCACATTTACGAGATGTAATGTGACGTCTTATAAAATCGCGGGGAGAAAAAGAACCATGGATAAATATTTGAACTACTTGACAAGTGTTGGTCCTCGTTCATCACAGTTAAGTATAGTTTACGTTCGTTATTAATTTACCGTTTATAATCTGTTTTGTCCTTAGCTGTAAAAAAAAAGAACCTGGTACAAGCATTAAACATTCAGTTCAAGTTTGCGTTTCCTGGAAGTTCCTTATATGTCTGTTGCGAAATCCGGTTCACGAACTACGTAACTACTGTGTCCCGCATGTTTGACGAACCCACATTTTATTTTTACAGCAAACTACTTGGTATTTATGATGTTTCGCCTGAGCTGTTTTTCTACTCCCGACGGCAGCACTTATTTGGTATTCTGATCACAACATACTCCCTGAAAACTACTTAAGACGAAAAAAATATGTTCACGTACACATTGAGATGCCTAACCACTTTGTAGTATTTTCAGTAAATTCCTATGGGAGACAATTAGTAAGGAATGCCAATGACAAAGAATTGGCCGAATTTTAATGTAAAAATTTATGAAGGTAGTTACCTGAACTTTCGTTGTAGTTTTAAAAAATTTTTCACTGATATATTTTTAGAAACAAATTAGTCTAAATGACGTGCGGTACTAAGGTTCAAGGATCATCATTTACAGGGAACAAATAGCTCTAAATAACTGAGGTCTGAGGCAAAACAGTCTTCTTTTTTCTCTAACTTGATTATGTAGAAGTACCAAGCCGCTTGTGTCGCATATATTAGTGTTAATTGCTACAGTTCTAGACTGCCGATAAAAATTATCCCTATGGAAAAGAACATTAGCTGTAATGCCAGTCATTACTCCAATCAAGGTAAGGTAAGTGAGCTGTAAGCCTCGTCGACAGCAAAGTCATTAGAGACGGGGACACACAATTTGACTAAATGACACGAAGTGGTGAGATATCTGGCATGGAATTAATTAAGATATAACCTCAGCGTTTACGCAGGAGCGCTTTCAGGAAATCATGCAACATTTTGGTGGCCTAAACGGGGAATACTTAAGTTAAACTTTAACCAGTTGTCAACCGTAAAGACTTATAAAAGGATATTTTAATTTTTCTGGTTACACTTAATAGCTGTGCAAAAAATTTACGTTCATGATCTTAGAAACACCATTGTCAGTATAACATTTTTGAATTCAACATATGGAAAATAATATCTGCTTGTAGATTAACGTATGTTGCCATTCCTATCGGTACTGGTTTGGGCTGTATTTTATGAAGAAGTCATAAGTTACAAATATAATTTTTAACACGTGGTCGCTTAATATTGTGTAGTCATTAAGGTACAGTTTCTTAAAATGGACGATATAATCCTAGTGATTATGGGAAGTTCTGGTAAAACAGACAATCATATTTTCCTGTGAAAATAAATCTACAGATATAAAAATGGCAATTCGATATATGTTTCCCCTAAAGAATTTTGATCCATTTTTTTAGTTTAATAAATTTTCTGATTTTATTCACAAAAATATTGTGCTTAAACATTGTTTCATTCAATCTTACGTCCGTTTCATAGTGAGCTTACTGCCTAACTAATTTGAAATAAACGACTTAAAAGAGTGTAACGAGCTAAATAAAATGTAAATTCACTGTGTTTTGAAATACGACAGAATCCAAACTTGTTGTTAATTTTGGGAATTTGGGGGAGGAGAGAGATAGAAAATATAGTATCCGGCTGTCAAGGAACTACTATTTTTAAAGATTGCGAACTATTTTATAAGAAAAGAAAATGTCAAGATGTATTGATACCACAGATTTGTGTAAATATTTCCATAATGTTTCTCGATTGATGCGTGCTGTTAACATTCCTGACAAGTGACAGTTTACAGATTATGATGTAGAAAAGTAAATTAAAAAAAAAAATCACGCAATTGTGCAAGATTTTGGAGTATTCACTTAACCGTGAATAACTTGTTCGCATGGTTATACAATATGCTAATTTCTTTGACGAGATTTCACTTAATAGCCGGGAATATTGCTAACAGTATTAAAATGCAAATTTATTTTCAATCACCTGACAATTTGGCCAAGTGGTCAGTGAGTGGTATTGAACCACCGTCGCATTTATGTCATAATGCTTATTTGTTGGGGTAAGAAAGATAGTGTTTAAGTCGTAAAGACAATGTTCCAATATGCAGTTTTAATTAACTAAATGATAAAGTTATGCAGTTCAGTATGTCAGTTCTGTATTAAGTTATTTATGTGTGACGAAGCATGCTAATCACTTAGAAGTAAATATTAATTTACAAAATACCAGCTTATATTTTAAAATATATAAGATAGTAGAAAACTTCTTACTAATAATTATATTTTGATATTATAATTGGTAGTTTATATTGTACAGATGAGTGGAATATTGTGTAAAGCAGGCTGTAAAATTATTAAAAATTTTACTTTTTGACATA